>CABFOW010001377.1:0-30340 GCA_902141385.1 Timema californicum | reverse complement strand
CGTTAAACTGTAGGTCCTTCATTTCATCTCACAATCACCCTACCATCGCACATTAGCGTAATATACAATAAATTTGTGACTATCATTTATATAATCCTTTATACTACATCGAGGGATCCGTGTGACTAAGGTTTTGAGAAACATTGATCTAATGATTAATAGCACGTGACCCACTTCAGTGGTAGAATGGGTTAAGTCATCACTCTTCCAGTACACTGAACTGTCTGTGAAGGGGAGATCAATATTCTAATCTTGGTCCGGTGTATTTTTTAGCACCGAGTCTTACTACCCTTTGTGGCTTGAACCTATGCACGTATTACAATAATGTGTTATAAATTATTACAGTTTAATTTATATGAAGTGCACCCGTATTTGCGTGGAGGGAAAGTGTAAAACCATACGGGGATCCAACCCTGATCTCCCCATCTTCTGTAGTCCAGTCTGTTGTGAAAGTAGCGCCTTAAACCATTTGGCTACCGAAGTGGGCCAGTCTGGTTTACTTAAGGTGTTTTTAACTAAATGGTTTTTCATTCTCCATCCACGAAAGTGCAGATATACTTCCTCTAAATTACATCGTCATAGCCCCTAATATACCAGCGTACTACCCAACCCAGTAAGGACACGTAGTGCTAAAAAAACACAGCAATAAGAACTGGCTGTAGGTAATAAAATAGTAGATGATAAAATCGATGTTACATTGCTTATTGTGTGTTTTTGTTTCTTAAGTGCCATTCTGATGCCTAAATCACATATTTTAATGCATATTTGCCTGCCTAGTCTAAACATTTTTTGTGCCTAAGAATCTGCTTCCTTGTCATGAGCATAGAGGCATTAGAGAGAAACTTTGTAAATTAATAGAAAAAGTTGTCATTAAACTCTAGGGTCTCCTTGATGGACTTATTTAAAAACTGTTGATATCACCATGGGAAGAAAATTAAGCTCTGTTTCTTTTGAAGAATTATTATATTTATTTTAACTAAAATAACGTTTTGATTAAAAAAACTGCAAAAATACTACCGTTAGCTCGTGTTTCCTACATTCCTACCCTAAACCTACCAGATTACATCAAGCCCGCCTTTATTTTTTTACGATTGGACATTTGAGCATCCTTTAGAAAATACAATTTTTTTGCAGCCAACATTAATACCATTTTAATATGTTATAAGTGTTATTTTATTGGTATTGATATATTCTATCAAAAGTGGCAGCTACAGATAACATGATTTGACGTACGAATACGTAAAACCAGATCTAGTAACTTTTCCTAGTTTTCAGATAAGGCTATTCGTAAAGGGATTCGGGTTTATTTTGTACATTTGAAATAAAAGTTTATAAGTTGGAAGTGCTGCAAATAATGTTTATGTTTCAACATTATGTTATATCTTGTTTTTGGCTTGTTCGTGAACGTACAGTACAACTTAACTACGGTAGGAGTGGTGGTAACTGACCGATAGTTAAAGCTATCAGATCTACTCTCATTATCTATTCGCCCCATCATATAATCTCCAAGACCATGTTGAGTTATTGTTACTTTTGGGGCCAGGGCTGTGGAGTCGAGATCATAAGTAATTTTGATTTGAGTCAAAGTTGGAGTCGGTAAAAATATACCGATGCCGAAATAAAAACTTGTTATATTATAACTCATCATAACAATATAGGTAAATATATTATTTACATTTCATAATATTTTTTTATTATTTTGGACCAATATTTGTAATTCTGGTTGACAATTTTATTTAAGTATAAATTTACAATGCCAAAGAAGCTTCCCATGAAGTAATCCATAATAGAGTATTTTAATACAGTAAATTTGTTATAAATGGTTAATATAAGTCCTACCTAAGTCATTTATGATAAAGACGGAGTCGAACAGTAGAAAAATAGAGGAGCCTGAATCGAAGGCTTGGCGTACCGACTCCACAGGGCTTGATTTGGAAGATTTGACAGTAGCTACATTTTTTGTAATTTTTTTTTCTTTCAACTGTTTTTGCGTACATCTTCTGCCATTTGTCAGTTACCACTACTCCTATGGTAAATGGATTCTATTATTGTTTCCATTCAAGTTTTATAACTAGAATTATCGATATTTAATCTGATTGCGCCAATTCAAACAAGCCCTGCAATACAGACACATAAAGAAGGGGTGGAACACTTACAACTATTGGCTTCTTTCCCCCTACTTCCCCCACCTCCGAAGGCGCACTTCAGCTTACCGTCTGGGAGTCTAGAGAAGCGATACAATTAGGAGACAAGGAGGCCCTGTTGAGCCTTAAACTAGAGGCAATACGCAACCTTAACGACCATCAAGATTCATGTTTAGACAATTTGTAGATTGTATAGGTGTTCCACATAATTCAAAGACAGTCTCTTACACCAGTAGGCCCAAACAATTACTTAGCAAAGGTGAGGCCCTGTAATGTCGGTATCGATACTACCCACAACTGAACTTTCATGATGGAGTGGTTTTTAAGACTATGATAAATGTTTGTGAATATATTTCATCAGGAATGTGATTTTGTGGAGTTTGTCTTGATTAAACAAGCTTTTATTATTTTAATAATAAATGTTATCAACACATTAAAAATATATCCACTGTCGTAATCCAAATAAAGTGATAAACTATTAAAATGAGGAAATATAAGGTTCTCAATTTTAAGACCATTAAATGTCTAATGGTATGTTTCAAGGTCTGAAATGTAAATTACTTTATAGTTAAAAAGACCCATTTTGAATTTGAATTTAAAATATAATTTATATGAATTATTTATTAGCATTCATCACAAATGTGTAAAATTTTTAAAAAAATATTAGTTGATTGTAATATAAAACTACTTAAACACTAGCGATACCATAAGCATATCTCCAAGTAATTTTTTTCTACCTCTCTGAGATCTTATGTCGTCAGGGTAAATGGAAATTATTAAACCCAAAGTCTTTTAAAACCTTTTTGTTAAACCCCACATGAAATGAAAGTTCTTACAATAAATAACACACTTTCCGATTGCAATTTTTTATTTTAAATATTTGAAAAACGGGCTATTATTTCAAGCTGAATAAAATTGAATATTTAATTATGAATAATATGTTAAAATTGAAGGCATGACATTTCCTTTAAACTACAAAACTTATGTCTAATGATTCAAAAATTATGCCCGTGTATTGATTCAAAATACAGGAATCATAGGAACTAATAATTTAGTTGACTTATTCGCTGATTTAAGGGGTACTAACATGTGGTTTGTAAATGTAACCCCTGATTACTATGAACCCTTGCCGTCAAGAAAGATGAGTGTCAAAATGCTTTTTCATAACTTTACCTTTGTTTTACATATATAAAATCTTGCACAACAAACATTCTTATATTTTCTTCAATGTTGGACCAAATCAGGTAAACTTCGGATGAGAATTTTCCAAACGGTAATGCAAATATCTGGCATATTGCGCCAACAATATAATATTATATTGATAATGTTTGCTCACAAGTTCAAGTAGCTTAACACAATAACTTACATCAATTAGACACATGATTAGGCTAGAAACAGAAATCTCACTGTAGTGTAGCTTTCTACGAGATAAGCATAATTTTAATTTTAAAATAATTTTTTTCATTTTGTGTTGATTTTTTTAAATAAGGTAAAGTTACTTCACTGGTCTCATTTCCAGTGTATTCAAATTAAGACAATAGAATACAATACGATGCGAAGTCAGGCTCGATATTTACTATCTATTTAAGTTACGCGTTCGTTATCTATAAGATGAGGCAAAGTTTTAAAATAACTAAATTCGACATCTTGGCCAAGTCAGTTGCTCCTCTGCCTCTTGACGGTCTGGGATTATATTCAGGGCCAGATTATGCCCAGTTCATTAGTTTTTGAAATTTTTAATAAAAATATTAAATTATCCAGTTATTCTAGAAGTTTAATGATCAATCAATTTAAAAATTAAAATCCCCGAATATTACTCAGAGAAACCACATTCCTTGAATCACGTATTTTTATAATAATGTATAAACATATACTTCTCTTGAAGACAATAATTTTAGAAAATTAAGAAAAAAACTTAAATTTAAAACTTATTAAGAAAGTCTACACGCTCATATTAAGAGCAGATTCTGAATATTTAATAGGCATGGTATATTTTTGAGAAATATGATTGCATCTTTTTTGAAGAATTACCTTTTTTTACACGACTTACACCCTTGGGTAAAAGAAAAAATTTAAAAAATATACTATACTCATGTTTGCCGCCCCCTTCCCAATCTTCCGCCCTAATCAACTGCCTGCCCTGCCACCACTCCTGCCTCCGTTCACCCCCTAGAGCCAACCCTGGCTATATTCCAGTTACGAACGTAAAATAACATGTAGTTAAATTGAACCTTGCCCTGTCACCATGACGAATCAATTGACAGCAGGACTGGGTACTGCGTATGTTCTAGAATTAGTTCAGTCATGTGTGTTAAGAAAGTGCTGAGGCTGTGTGTCTGTATGTTTCCAGGGAAGATGAGGGTTTCATCAAGGAGGAAGAGAAGCCATTACCATCACACGAGTTCCAGCGGAAGGTGTGGCTTCTATTCGAATACCCGGAGAGCTCGCAGGCGGCCCGCGTCGTCGCCATCATCTCAGTGTTCGTCATCCTCCTGTCCATCGTCATCTTCTGCCTGGAGACGCTGCCCGAGTTCAAGCACTACAAGGTGTTCAACACCACCACCAACGGCACCAAGATAGAGGAAGACGAGGTGCCGGATATCACCGATCCTTTCTTCCTCATCGAGACCATATGTATCATCTGGTTCACGTTCGAGTTGTCAGTGCGTTTCCTCGCTTGTCCCAACAAACTGAACTTCTTCCGGGACGTGATGAACATCATCGACATCATCGCGATCATTCCTTATTTCATCACGCTAGCGACGGTCGTGGCCGAAGAGGAGAGTACGATTAACGTGGTGCGGGCGCCCGTAAGTCCGCAGGACAAGAGCACAAACCAGGCCATGTCCCTAGCAATTCTCAGAGTGATTAGGTTAGTGAGAGTGTTTCGAATATTTAAGTTGTCGCGGCACTCGAAGGGACTACAGATACTTGGACGAACTTTGAAGGCCTCTATGCGAGAACTTGGCTTGCTCATATTTTTCTTGTTCATAGGTGAGTACCCCAGTCTTCCATTAGTTAAAGGGGTGCCGGCCATTGTTAGCATTGGTGTGTTCACTCTCTGAATATAAAAGTAGAAACATCTTTGGCAAAATGCCCTTATGCTCAAGGGCGTAGAAAGTTTATTTTTCTACGGAGGTCCACTATAAAGTTGACTTAATATGTCGATATAATTTTTATATAGCAACATATTTGTGAAGGTCGGAGTTTGGGAGGCAGTGTGTATAAAATCTCAAGTGCAATCTTACAGCTAGTTGCCAAAATATTTGATTGCTTTTCTCAAACCCACTAACTAGTTTCTTCCCAAGGAACACCCTTTGTTCCATAATATATGTCCCGGAAACTATATATTTGAAATGTTGACAGCGCTAGTATTACAATGTTAAATAACGCATATTGTAGATGAATATTAAAATAATAATTAATATTTGGATTGTGGTGTATAAAATAAATAGTAAAATTTAAAAAACATATCTTATTTAAATTTGTATTTGAATGTGTAGACCTTCTTTATGGATGGATCGGTAAATTCCAAGGGGGGGCGGGGTCGATACCCCCCTGACCATCACCTTTCTACGCCCATGTTTATGCTTAAAATGCTTGAAACTAAGAAACAATGCTTTAATAAACTAATTGCAGTAATTTAACGCTACTTTGAAATGATTATTTATCTTTTCTATCCAGGTAAATTTTACTGTGTCATAGGTGTTGGATAGGTTCGTTGGAATTGTTATCATTATAATGTCTTTCTTAGCTTTTGCTTCAAAATTCAACGAACACAGTCACTAATTTTTGGAAAGGATAAACATTCATTACTAAAATAAACAAACTTAACTGACAATGCTATATAATTAATATTTTTCTTACAGCAATAATTTACGAAATTGTATTAATATTTGTATATTTTTTTAATACAGTAATTGAAAATTAGTCATGTTCCTATCAAGAATTTGTCTTCACGCATATGTCATAAGCATGACACAGGCTACGAATTTTTTTTCTGTGAGTATGTTTTGTTTTTAATTACGATATAACAAGGTTAAAAATATTGCTTTTTTTTAAAAAATAAAAGATTAATTTTTTTATTTCATCAAAAATCTCTCATTTGTACTTGTATGCGCATGGGTAACAGCAGCACAAATAAAACATACAAAGGGGGACGTGCACTGAACTTAACATATTATTATTAATTGTGATAAATATTACTTCTCCTATCGACAATCTGAACTATCTTATGTTCTTTTTGAACGAATTTTAAGTCCTTTTTCGCAGTTATTTTAAGATGAGGCTACTTACTGCATAATCTCCCTGAATATTTTGTTTGTTTCAGTAAACTTAAAATTACAATATTTTGCTGATACACACTCACGCTTTACATTAATCTGCTATTTTCAAAATTATCGTAAATGAAAGAAACCTTTTTTCACCCCAATGATTATGATTCAAAAATTGACGATTTTTTTAAAATTAGTTTCTTATTTTACTCTTTAAGGTTTTGTAGTTTATTCATGCGTAATAATATATTATTAAATAATTTAAGTAGACCATAATGTTTTCACTAATTTTTAATATATCAATTAACTTTAAAGAAATTATTAGTTAATTGTATTCACTCAGTATTTTTTTCAGTTAAATAATTATAGTTAATATTTTATATCTATACGTGGATTAAAATTATGTAGTTACAAATATAGGATTATCTCAATTATATACATTAGATTTATTCTAACAGAACCTAAAGATTTATTTAGTCTAGGAAATCTTAAAGGTCTTGTAACTATATTTTTGAAAATTTTCATAAGTATTTTATCAAATAAAGTACTTATAAATATGGATGCACAAAATGCTTATTAATTTATTGAATTTCAAAAATGTATAGCATAGGTAAATTTGATATTTTGTATATATTCTTAAGGTGTCTAGAGTTTTTTAAATTGCACGTTTTAAAAGCTTTAATGAAGCAAAATTAGGTGATAAATTATCAATTTATTTCAATAGATACATTCTGTAGGACTATTTACGAATTTTTCATTATATATGCCTTACGTTCATTGATCAAGGGCTGACTTCAATATGGCTCCACGTTATCATCTTATAGTAATTATAACAATTAGTATTTCACAAAACACAAGAAATAATATTACAAAACCAAAAATCATCAAATTTCATCTTCCTCCATTAAATTGAGATCGAAACTTATTTATATTTATAAATAATTGTAGCTTACTATCGCCCTCTGAATTTCAAAACTGGTAGCCTACTTTATGTAGGAAATCTTTAAAAATAATATCAAGTAAATAAATCTTCTATTAGAAAATAAAAATATGACATTTCATGAATATGAATCTCTAATTATTATATACCTTAATAGTATTTTTGTGTTAATAGATAGTACTTTTTAAATTATTAATATTATTAACTTCATGTATTATTATTATTATTATTACTAATATTATTATTTTTTAAATTTGCGCCAGCAAAAATAAAAGTGGCTGGTTTTTTCATAAACACAAATAAAAACTTTTAGTGGTGGCATCTAAGAAGGTGAGAAAGAAATGTTGAAAGCCAAAAACCCTCTCATACCTAGTGAAGTTCGTTGCGTCTTTCCAAAGGACACTTATTAAACACTCCTTCCATAGATAAAGTGAACGTTATCAAGTTCCTTCGAGAGGGAGAAAGGGGTTCATATTTAATTAAAAATAGAGGCACGAGAGACTTTTTAAATGCATTAAACTAATTGTGACATGGTTTTAAATATTATCCTATACATTCCCTAACAGGATCTGACCATGCAAGCGTAGACAAGAACAAATAAATATATGTTTTTGTTGATTTAAACAGCTATAGGTCTATATACGCCTATGTGGCCATACTTAACAAACTTGTATGTAAATATTGTTAAAGGGTCGTTCACCAACATCCAAGATTAAATACATATGGCGTATTGTAAAGTGCATAATCTAAAATCAGCCGTATAAACATAACCTAGATGGCGCCTTGAGTACATATGATCTATACGTCAATTTAAATGTTCAAAGGGAGTGTAATCATATCTGAAGAAGTGACAATAACAGGTAATTGTTAAATTTTCTGATGGTAGGTTGTTTTATAGAGAGTTAATCAAACGATAAAGGTATGAAGCTTTTTGAAACATGATGTATCTACATTTCAATTTTTATCAGAAAGGCCTAAATATGACAGCTAGAAAATCTTTTTTTAATCACTACGTCTTATTAACCGTTTATGTTATAAGTATAGAATTTATGTATGACAATTACTCTAATGCGATAGGGATGATTAAGGAAGCATTTTAGAGGTAATCTACCAGCATTTGCGTGGAAGTAGGGTGGGAAACCATTTAGGAAAAACCACCTCAGTAGACTCGACCGATCTCCCGGTCATCAGCCGGCCAGTCTAACTCAAGAGTGACGCCTTAGTCCAAGGTCCTCAACATTTTAATGCCCAAGGGATAAAGTTTCTGTCTCTTTTTGGCTCGCAGGCCGCAAAACTGTACCGACAATATTAATATTGAATAAATATTAAAATAATCGTATCAGCTCATTATTAAACACGTATATTCACACTAGAGATTATGCATGTCGTCCACAGGTGAAATTTCGAATTTCTCGTGAAGTAGGCCCATGCTCTCCATTGTTTCATAGAAGGAGGTAGTGCAATTTGTCTTGTCTACTAGAGTTCATTTTGCCAGTTCATAGTACATTTGTATAAAAACGTAATACTTTTCTTCGCGTAAAAATCAAAAATCCTTTATAAAATACGCAATTGCTTAATAATATAGTATTAAATGCTTTAAGTAGACCATAATGTTTTCACAAATTTTTAATATATCAATTAACTTTAAAGAAATTATTAGTTAATTGTATTCGCTCAGTATTTTTTTTAGTTAAATAATTATAGTTAATATTTTTATAGCAATACGTGGGTTGAAATTATGTAGTTACAAATATAGGATTATCTCAATTATATACATTAGATTTATTCTAACAGAACGTAAAGATTTATTTAGTCTAGGAAATCTTGAAGGTCTTGTAACTATATTGTTGAAAATTTCCATAAGTATTTTATCAAATAAAGTACCTACTTATAAATATGGATGCACAAAATGTTTATTAATTTATTAAATTTCAAAAATGTATAGCATAGGTAAATTTGATATTTTGTATATTTTTTAAGGTGTCTAGAGTTTTTTAAATTGCACGTTTTAAAAGCTTTAATGAAGCAAAATAAGGTGATAGATTATCGATTTATTTCAATAGATACATTCTGTAGGGCTATTTACGAATTTTTTCACTATGACTTACGTTCATTGAGCAAGGACTGACTTCAATATGGCTCCACGTTATCATCTTATAGTAATTATAACAATTAGTGTTTCACAAAACACAAGAAATAATATTACAAAACCAAAAATCATCAAATTTCATCTTCCTCCATTAAATTGAGATTGAAACTTATTTATATTTATAAATAATTGTAGCTTACTATCACCCTCTGAATTTCAAAACTGGTAGCCTACTTTATGTAGGAAATCTTTAAAAATAATATCAAGTAAATAAATCTTATATTAGAAAATAAAAATATGACATTTCATGAATATGAATCTCTAATTATTATAGATCATAATAGTATTTTTGTGTTAATAGATAGTACTTTTTAAATTATTAATATTATTAACTTCATGTATTATTATTATTATTACTATTATTATTATTTTTTAAATTTGCGTCAGCAAAAATAAAAGTGGCTGGTTTTGTCATAAACACAAATAAAAACTTTTATTGGTGGCATCTAAGAAGGTGAGAAAGAAATGTTGAAAGCCAAAAACCCTCTCGTACCTAGTGAAGTTCGTTGCGTCTTTCCAAAGGACACTTATTAAACACTCCTTCCATAGATAAAGTGAACGTTATCAAGTTCCTTCGAGAGGGAGAAGGGGGTTCATATTTAATTAAAAATAGAGGCACGAGAGAGTTTTTAAATGCATTAAAGTAATTGTGACATGGTTTTAAATATTATCCTATACATTCCCTAACAGGATCTGACCATGCAAGCTTAGACAAGAACAAATAGGTATATGTTTTTGTTGTTTAAACAGCTATAGGTCTATATACGCCTATGTGGCCATACTAAACAAACTTGTATGTAAATATTGTTAAAGGGTCGTTCACCAACATCCAAGATTAAATACATATGGCGTACTGTAAAGTGCATAATCTAAAATCAGCCGTATAAACATAACCTAGATAGCGCCTTGGGTACATATGATCTATACGTCAATTTAAATGTTCAAAGGGAGTGTAATCATATCTGAAGAACTGACAATAACAGGTAATTGTTAAATTTTCTGATGGCAGGTTGTTTTATAGAGAGTTAATCAAACGATAAAGGTATGAAGCTTTTTGAAACATTATGTATCTACATTTCAATTTTTATCAGAAAGGCCTAAATATGACAGCTAGAAAAACTTTTTTTTAATCACTACCTCTTATTAACCGTTTATGTTATAAGTATAGAATTTATGTATGATAATTACTCTAATGGGATAGGGATGAGGAAGGAAGCATTTTAGAGGTAATATACCAGCATTTGCGTGGAAGTAGGGTGGGAAACAATTTAGAAAAAAACACCTCAGTAGACTCGACCAATCTCCCCGTCATCAGCAGGCCAGTATAACTCGAGAGTGACGCCTTAGACCAAGGTCCTCAACATATTAATGCCCAAGGGACAAAGTTTCTGTCTCTTGTTGGCTCGCAGGCCACAAAATTGTACCGACAATATTAATATTGAATAAATATTAAAATAATCGTATCAGCTCATTATTAAACACGTATACTCACACTAGAGATTATGCATGTCTTCCATAGGTGAAATTTCGAGTTTCTCGTGAAGTAGGCCCATGCTCTCCATTATTTCATAGAAGGAGGTAGTGCAATTTGTCTTGTCTACTAGAGTTCACTTTGCCAGTTCATAGTACATTTGTATAAAAACGTAATACTTTTCTTCGCGTAAAAATCAAAAATCCTTTATAAAATACGCAAATAAAATAAGTTTCTTACTAAATTATTAAGTAAAATATATCTGTATTTAACAGTTTTTCTCTTGAAAATATTTTAACTTATATATTCCATGAGCTAGCGGGCTGGAAAAAATGTCACCACGGACTGCAAGTGGCCCGCGGCCACAGGTTGAAGACCCCTGCCTTAGACCATTCGGTCACTGAAGCGGTTTAAAAAAGTTACTAGATTTACTTCCCCGTATTTATATGTCCAATCATGTGGTTTCCAGCTGTCATTCTTGAAATATATTATAAAAACCTAGAAAATAGCACCAATAATATAGTAAAATGCAATCAGTGTTTGCCGCAAACAAAAATGTATTTTTTAAAAGGCTCTTTCCATTAAAAAAAATTGTAAACCCGTACTCAATAACACACCTATGTCACTAAGTATCACTTAGACCTGGTAGAATCAGCATACCTGCTCCTATCCAAACTATCTAGCCTGTATCCGAATTAGGAATAGCACAGGATGTCTGATAAACTTTCCCTCATGAGTTCCGAAAAATAAGTTTTGATATTTGTTTGAAATGGAAACATTAACAATTTGATTATTTTTGTGTGTGTACTCGATGGGGGAACTTGTGTGTAGATTTATTGAAGTAGTTAATTCAATAGTTAATGCAGGTGCTATCTGTTTTTATCTTAATTACCTAATGTGGGTAGTAAAAATTGTTTATACGTAGATTGTTAGAGCTGTAAATATCAGCAAAGATAAACACCGTCACACAACATATAACTATAGTGAACATTCGTGTACATACATTCTAGTTGAACCGAATCAATGAAAGTTGTGATTTTTACTAAATTTATATTACATGTGCTAGGAAATTTCATTTATATAATATAATAAATAATAATCATAATCAATGATGTAATTGCCAGAAAGGGTTAACGGGGACACGCCCCCTTCTGAGTCAATGTGGTCCCCCACAAAATAGGGGCTAGGGGTTGAGGGTTAGTACAGCTGTTAAAATAAATTTAATATAGTCATAGAAATAAATGTATTATTAAAAACTCCTATTTGTATGGGTGTTGATTAGTAGGACTAATTAGTGTTTATTTACTTAGAACTATTACAGACCCCATTCGCCCTTCCCCCAACAGCTCAGTGCTATTGGTCATCCCTCCGAGTGAGCGGTTTAACCTTGGTTTGATTCACCCTTGACATCAATTTATGAATACGGCCCTGATTATAATTATTACAGACTCCATTCGCCCTTCCCCCAACAGCTCAGCGCTATTGGTCATCCCTCCGAGTGAGCGGTTTAACCTTGGTTTGATTCACCCTTGACACCAATTTATGAATACGGCCCTGATTATAATTAATGCCTTGTGGTTTGTAAATACTTGTATACGAGACTTGATTATCCTAACGTCTTGTGATGAGTACAGGGTATATAGCTTATTATGTAACCTCTTCCATTCCCCACTATCTTGATCCCTTTTTGGACCAAATATCTTCACCTTAAATTTGTTTTCGTTATATAAGTCTAAACTAGCAGATGGGAGGATATCATTAGAATCGACCTGAAAGAGATATGGTGTAATGAGGTGGACTGGATAGAACTAGCTTAAGATTACACAATACACAAGTATTTTATTAAATTGTCATTATGAAAAATAAGATATAATAAATAAAACCAATGACCAATATAATAATAAAATACAAATAAATAATATTTTTGTTTGTAACCTAAAAAAACTTAAATAACTGTTAAAATGAATTTCTTGTAGCACATCCAGGCCTACTTTTAACAGTATTTATTTAAACAATATTTTCTTAACTTGGAATAGTCCCTTGTCCCTAATAATTTTTGACAAAGCAAAAAAGTTTGTTTTTTCTAAATCACTTCCTTCTTAAATTTAAAACGAATATGTTTAAGCTACTTACGTGACAACCATCTTGCAGTTCTGACAAAAGACAACATGTTGTGAAGTTTTTATTAATTCACTTTAACTTTCTATTGAATAATTTGTTTGTGAAAGCGTCATCAAAATATAGCACATATTAAAATAAGTTTTTATCAACACAATTCCACACGTGTAAGTTGAAAAGAATCAAAATAATTTTAAACTATACTAATTTTAATTGTCGGCTTATTATTTCAGAGTTTTGCGGTGCATTGTATAAATTACCGTTTATAACTTTCAACAAAGTTTACATTTCCAAAAGCTAAATGTCACTGTCACTGTCATACATTATGATAACAAAACATTAAAATATTTGAGAACGGTAGATTTCCTATAGTTAAGAAAACGCGTAAAGCAATGAAACTTCGTTGATTTTTCACACAAGACAACATCACAAGTTGGCATTATAATTTTATTTTATTTATAATAGCTTGTTGTCTAGATTCAAAAATATTTAAAAAAAATTGTTTTCTTAACTCAACATTACTGTATCAAGAAAGTAGGCAAAAAAGTTAACAAAACGATTGATTATCTAAAAATGATTTGTAACATACGGTAATTCTTTTTAACATTATGAAAAAATAAAAAATAAAAATATTTTATAAGTGCACGAGATTAGTAAGACAACAGTATTTAATTACTAGCAAAATTATATTATACTAATGTAGTAAACAAAATAACAGCCTCATAGGCTCCACTTTCTTAAGAACATCATTGTTGTATTTTATATTTTTATAAACCAGTGCTAGCTAGAAAGTTAAAAATAGAATGTTTAGACACATCAAAAAATTACTACTAATATTATATTTATAATATCAAACACTGGTAAAAAAAAAGCAATATATTTAATTGATGCAAAGTGAGCATTAGGAATTTGTTAAATAACATAGCACGATTGTGAACTTAAATATTTCCCACGCTTAACACAATGGTTATACCGGGATCACGATCAACTTAACTTTAACTTAACGTAATGTTCACTTAACGTAATGTTCACTCAAAGTTAAGTTAAGTTAACTTAAGAAAACAGATTTGTGATCACGATTCACGTAACTCAGCGTAACAACTCGAGACAAACTTATGCATTCTTGAGTATGATCTGTGATTTGTACTATTTGTAAAGTGATGATCTGTGAATGTTTACAGTTTTCAATCGATATAATAAATATCTATTACTAAACTTTTTTTGATAAATTTAGCTTTCCTATTTTAGTTTGATTATTTTGTTTCAATGTCTGATCACTAAAACTAAAGCTAAAACGTAGACCTTGGTATTAAAACCAACAAATAAATTACTAAATAACCCTGTTGACATCAGTCGCATAATGATTGGCTGTCTAGATCACGTGGTAACCTATAAGTAACGTTCACTTAAAGTAAAAGACCTCCCAAGACATATCTTACGTTAAGTTAACTGCATCGTGATCACTTCCATTTAAACACATGAAGAGATCCTTTACGTTAAGTTAACTTTAAGTTAACGTTAAGTTGATCGTGATCCCGGCATTAGTCAGATATGTTTTAAGCCGGAACCAAAGAATATCCCTACATGAGGGATTGACACCCCAATAACAACTGTGGTACCATAAACAAGTTTGCTACAAATACGGAAGTAGATGTATATGTATTCATATCTCAACAACGATTAATAAAATAACTGAAAAATCAATTAAAATACTGGGCATAATGACACTCAACTATCTTCTGTGAACTGGGCTGGGTGATTATCTGTGAATATGGCACTAAAACCAGACTTAATACAGTTTCTATGCTAGGTCCAGGCTAACCTTGAGGAGTAAAGGACTACACCACTTTTCATTTTATCAAACGTCTATAGAAATTAGCGTTCTCTTTTTTAAAAGAAAAACTCGATTATCTAAAAGGCCGGTTCTCACCTATCATTTTCAATTATTCATTTTTCATGAAAATGAAAAGAATTCGTTCACATGTTTCATTGATCATGATGATCGTGATGTGACTGACCAAATAGCGTTCCATTTTTGAGAACTATTACAACATGATGTCTGTAAATAAGCGCCACAAATTTCGTTAAGTGCTGTCTGGTTTGTCAACGCGGGTCGAAACTTGAAAACCATTTAGAATTAAATCCAATAAAAGGTTGCAAGTGGTCGCAAGTGGTCACAGTGTGGCGTTTAATTAAAATAAATCCTTACATTCAAAGAAAAATGAATTCACTAATACTTGTATGTGTTCTCGCTGTTCATTTTGTTGTTTTCATTTTTCAATAATGATTATTAAAAATGAACAAAAGTAGAACTCTTTTTTCACTTTTAATGAAAGTTTTAAATAATTATTCAGTCTAATGAAATTAGTATTCTGACGTTCATTTTGTATTAATTTTCAATAATTCGTTGGAAATGATTAATTGAAAATGACACGTGATAACTGGCCTTAGATATATATTTTCATATCAGTGAATTTGAGATATAATTAAGTTTACCACTAGTTTCTTACAAAGTAATTAAATATGTTAAAATAGCAAAATTATATACAACTGCCCCTTTCAATATTGTTTGACAAAAAATATTATTTGAAAACAAAAACTAAAATGTTTAATAATTAATTAAATTAACAACAACATTACTATTTGTTTTATTATAATTAAATGTCCTTACTTAGAAATGCAAGTTCTTTATACGTATATGACTTTGTAGCTACAAGATTATTTACTAACGTTTAACACAAGCTAGACTACTATTACGTATTTTTTGTAATCAATTTTCAAAATGAGATTTCATATTTGTTGTTTTTAATAATAGTCCTATCTTATAATATATAATACTAAATAAATTTTGTTTCATGAAGAATGAATTTACAGTATATCTTATTTCTTAACAAACGCCGATAAAATATTATCCTTTCAATTCCCCTTATTCTCATGTAGTTTTAATTGCCATACACAAATTTTGAAGTTAAAAAAACTAAAATACGTTGGGAAATGGTCCTACAACACAATCATAGTTTAAAATAAAAACAATTTAATTTATCATTGCAGTATTATAATTTACTAAGTTCCTTCATCCTCTGTGAATGCCTACATCTTATGTTTTTCACGTCTAGTTTCAACATGAACATAAAATATACATACCACCACACTCACACTTCTATAGTGTTGGACTACAAAGGTTTTGTCAATTTTATAGATACTTTACATTTTTTTCAGTTGGTTTTGAAAATTATAGGTATCTTCAATTGTAAATATAAAAGAAATAAATACAATTTTAATAAGTAACAACGGTGTATACTTTCATCAGAGGCCAGAGCAGAAATTTGTTTGTTACGATTCAATGTAGAGTATAAGGGAATATTTTTAACCTAACGAAATTTCGAAGCACTTTGGAGTATGCATACGTTTATAATTCGATTTTACACTTGCAAAGTATACATTATTTGCATTCTTTAAAACCATGATCATATGCATGTTGATATTTAGAATCTAGAGATAAAATTTCACATTTTATTTGGTTTTCAACCACTAAACAACGCTGTGATGAAGAAAATACTTTTGAGTAAGCCAATGAGGAGTTTTAAAACTGTTTAGAGGCTGACATAAAATTCCCAGTAGTAAAGATGGCTTTGAGATAATTTAAATAAAGGTTTTCATATATTATTGGTAGCTTAATAACTTCTATATATACTAAGGTCTTGGTGAAGGCACCATTTATACTCTTTTGTTGTTGATTAGAAACATGTTTTTAAGAGTCATATATAATTGTTGCACATTTAATTCCAAAAATTACTTTTGTCGACTTATTTAGGCTTTTTAGTGCTTTCAAATCATTCTAATAGTCTAATGTTAGATACAAATGAATTTAACTCTGAATAATTAGGTTGAGTTTATTCTAGGCAACTCTAAATCACCCCCAGACTTCTTTGTTGTCTTCCACTGGGAAATACACCGCCGTGTTTAGACGTTGATGGCACTAGTGAAAACGCATGAGGCACCGATGTGGCAAAATTTTAAAACTCTTAAGTGACATCCTACAGCTAGTTCTAATAGTAAAAGTGCAGTATCGCAACATATATGGACAAAATAATAATTAAATATGTGCTTTTAAAAGGTTAATCTTAGGTATTATTCTACACCAATCCGTTATTAAGGGTATCGGCTCTTATTTAAACCAAATTGATAAGTTACTTCATATAACTACAAGCTAAGCCATTTAAATTAGCCTATAGCCTTGTCTTCAAAATGTCAACAAAATCTAGTTTAGGTTAGGAATAGTTACATTTTAGGCGTGTATATTTTGTAATTACTATGGCACCATTGAATAATAGACCATCATTATTACACTTAGTATAAAAAGCAGTGGCAATAACTATTGCACAAAGTAGGGCGTTTCCACACGCTACACAGTAGGTATATGTCATATTATTCAAAGTATCAAGGCCATACTGATGTGAAATGACAAATGTATTTTTATTATTTCTCATATATTAATATCATTGATTTTAGAGATTTCTGATCTTAAAAAATTATTACAATAACTCACACTTATGTTTGTATTGAACATTTTGTAATAATATGTTAGACAATGTTTTTGACCAGTCGTTGACTCTCCAAGATTGAAGTACGAGTAGATGACATATTTTTTAGTTATCATTATGTTATCTTAATCATACACCAATGTTCTCTAGAAATTGTTAGTTGTGTTTCAACATATTTTTATATATTTAATTAATCTAAGTCAAAAACTTCATAAATTTGAAAAAGTGATTAAAAAATCATCTAAGTTTTAATTCTTATTTTTCGTTTGGGCCATACTAGAAAAAGATTTACAAATATATAATAGTTTATCAAAATTAAAAGGTATAAAGATGTAATTTCAAAGCACCACACTGATTAGGATTAGTCCTTTAGGAACTCCATGGCGTGAACCTACAATCGACCTAACTACACAAGTTAATCTGTGCCGAGTTTAATTTAGTTTACAAATAATAACAAAATATATAGCCTAAAATGATTTAAATTGAATGGTTCCTTGACCTAGATCTTGTCTTTAATCATATTTGATAAAGTCAGAATAAATATAGATAATTACTTTATTTTATTGTTTCTGTTGCCTATATTAACCCACTTGTTTAGTTTTTCTTCGTCACTTTCCTATCAAGGGAATTGTCAAATATTATATATATTTTAGTGCTTTATATAGAAAATTTGAACATCTCACATTACAGCAGCTCTTATTTCATATTGTAACTCTTTTTACTTTATCCATTAATTCCATTATATCGAAATTAATATAATTAAGCTACGATTAGCCACGTATTTCAGCAATCACCTTCAAGTAGGTGTTTCAAGATTCTGACATTACTAGTGCCACATACCTCAACGCAAGGTTCCTATACAAAAATAGAGCGTGGCGGGTTGTATCTTAAACGTTTTCGGCCTTGAAAGTAGATGCTCATGGATTTTATTTCTTAAAAATTATAAACACACTTGCTTTTTATGTGAAATATCTAAGTTTGTCTTTAATTTGATTTTTCTCGGAAACATTCCTTTTCAAGCTTTATTGTTTAGGCCTTTATAGCTAGCTATCTTAGAGCACAGTAAAATATTGATTGATTAAATTTGTCAGTGGTAAGATAAGAAATGAAATTCCTCTTCAAATTTTAAATTCCAGCTTTAAAAAAATCAGCCAAAATAAGAATATTATCTTTGGATTCAGAAATATATAACTAATCAGTTTGCATATTATGTAAAATGACACAATTGTACGCTGCACATATAATATTGTTTGGGTGGAAAAAAAAGTTATTTGTTGCTACTGGTATTTTATATTTGAACTAACAGACGGCATAGAATTACTAAATGTGCATGAGTGACTTAATTACAATGTTTTGAAGTTCTTTGAAAACGTCTGGCTGCATGCTACCACCCAAGTGACCTACGTCTTTCTAACGAAACTATTATTTGAATAGAATTCACATTTTGCTTCGTATTACCTTCACAATTAATGTAATTTTATTTGATAGACATTGCTGTATGCATTTTGCTTAGAAATACTTAATATGTTTTAATTGCTGAAATACTTCAATTTTATCATAAGATATAAAGTGAATCATTATTTAAAGACAATTTAATGAAGTTTTAACATCAGTAGATATTTTTATTTTCAGTAAATATTTTCGACAGGCATGTATTAAAGCTAGTTATTTATTATATATAAAAATAATATTAAGGCTTAGTAAGATTGAATTTAACTTTTGGTACGTATTATTATCGTTCACAAATATGTATTTAAATATAATACGTTTAAAAGTTAATATCCTGTCTTGGGTTGTTTTACCATGTCTATTTGTCTGATTAAATAAATTCTTTACACCTAAGATGTATGCCCCGCACATCAATTGGAAAGCATATTTTCATAAAGAAAGAAACATGTTTATAATTTTGTTTTAATCATCACGAGTCAACTTAACTGTAAATAAATAGACACTTTGAATTAAAAAGTTTATATAAGTTTAAGTTTCACTTTCAAAATACAAAACTATATTTATGTAATATAGTTGTGTAGATTTTATTAAAATTCCATTTTAACTGTATATTTTGGATTAATTTTTCTCACAAACATAATATTAAATATATTAACAAGCTAAAATAAAATTATTTATCGGCAATTTAGTTAAATATTATTCCAGTTTGTTAATTGCTTTATTATGACTTTAATGTTGAAAATATTAATTTCATTATCAATTATTATGATTATTTAATGCATGTTTTATTGATTCTTAAAAGTATGCTTTTCATAGATATATAATTTTCTGAAGTTTTTTCTTCAGTGCAATTTTCAAATTTAGAAGATTGCTTAGCCACTAACGATTTCAATCCTTATTTCTTGCACATTAAAAGCATGTTTAGTAATTATATAAGTATTTACTTGAGAAATGCTTGATCAAAGGGTTGTTAGCTACTGTATCCCAACATTTAAAACATACACACTTAAATAGTCCATTGAATTTCCGTTCACAAAAATAGTCACTAAGCAATAATATTTTCCCCTAAAAATTTATAAATCCATTACAAACTTAAGTTAAATAAAACAATTAAAATGTATTAATTCATCAAAAAGAAGAAACGTGAAAGGAGAGTGTTACGTGGTTTGAGCATATTGAGAGGATGAGTGTGGACCAAAGATGAAGCAAATACATGAAGGTAGATTTTGTGGATCAATGTAGTAGACGAATGGGTGAAAAATTAGAAGAATAAGAGTTTTAAAAATAAAAGAGCATGTATAACTAGGTGTGTGGATGTTGTTTAAGCGAAGGGAGTATGCAAGGTTAGGGAAGTGTGGAGAAAGTGAGTGAAGATGGTATAAGTACGGAGGTTTTTTTTGCTATATGCACAGTTTCTTGCCTAACCCCTAAGGGAACGGTGGGACTATGTGTGTATGTATGTATGTATCCATGTATATATATATTTATGTATGTAAGTATGTATGTAAGTATGTATGTAAGTATGTATGTATGTATGTATGTGTGTATGTATTTATGTATGTATGTAGGTATGTATGTATGTATGTGTATGTATGTNTTTAGTTACTGTTTGATTAGTTAAAAAATAACTTTTTATTATTGGTAAATAACAATTTGCTTATGAGACAAATGAAGAAAAACGTTTGAACATAAATTACAGCAATATTCACTGAAAAAACTTTTGTAAATCCCAGTTGATTATTCACAACTTATTAGTTTGGTTATCGATCGAATATACATGCCCTGATTAAATGAATTTTATAACTCTCCAAAAATTTGGAAGGACAAGATACAGATCCAAAACAAATAAAGAAAGCTAAATAATATATTTTTTATATCAAGTCATTAGAATACACCAAAACATTAACTATACAAGAATAAAATGAATGAATTAGCATTACTGTACAAATTAATTGTTTGCGAGTTAAAATGATCTAGTGGTCGTTTTCTTAGCATACGCACAACAAAACGATATGAAAACAAGAATCTATTATTGTATTTATTTTACAAATTGCTTAAACACTCAATATTATTTTTAAAATTCACTTACTATCCGCATAGTGATTGAAAGTAAACTTAAGACAGGACAGTCTTCAGGCCGAAGAAGATTAATATATTGGAAGTAAATGAACACAAACACAAGTAATATATTAATTAGAACAAAACGTGAGTCGAACAGGGTCCTGCTGACTTAGGAATCTCTCTTCCTATCAAGGGAATGGATGCCATATTATTTATGTTGTAAACTTAAATTTAATATCAATAACGCACGATGTTTACTAAATGTAGGCGTGTACGTTTAATTATTTTGATATCCTATTTGTGAAAATTAAATGCACTTTATTTGCATGAACTTTTTGTTATATCTTTAATTTTATAACACTGCTGCTAGTTCATCATCATTAGTAGTTAATTATTTTTAGTTACTCAGCCACCACCTTTGTAGAATATCTGCATGACCTATAACTTAACAATGTGCAATAAAATTATTTCTCAAAATTACACGATGATTTTGGAAACAGTAAAAATAATTTCTATGAGCACTTGTATCAATAACTGATTGGCATGATCTTATTCTACTAATCTAGCTATAACTTTTTTAACAATAAAAAAGCGCATTATTATGATTATTTGTCCAAATTGTTTTTCTTACATTGAACAACTCATTGTCAACTTTTTGTATATTTAAAAAAAATTCAAAACACAATAAATCAAATTCCACGGAAATGATCTGGAGGGGATTGTTCTGAATGTAATGCGCATGACGTGTATAATTTTTGTTTCACCACACGTGGTGCCTTAAATTATCTATCTTGCGTTAAGTAATTAATGTTCCTGGGCGGATCTATCCAGTAGTAAGAGTAAAATAGGGGTGAATGAAAATACAGGTGACATACACAATTTATGTTGTGATCCCACCTGTTCAATTATATCATTCAAGTCACAAAGATCCATTCTAAGCTCCTACTGCAGTGTTATTTCGTTTAACAGACATTTGAGGTCTTATTAATCAACCAAAAATGTGGACTTTTGGCCTTTTCAAAGGGGAAATGTCAACCTCTAAATTATATATATATATATATATATACATATATATTGCAATAAATTTTAGTTTGTTGAATGACTTCGAGATATAAATTTAACATAGTTAGAAGATTTAAGCAGCTCCACTATAATATACACTTGATAGTAAAAATATAGTCTTGAAATATTCTGTAATAACATCGATCGTTTTTAAAATCGATTTAATTTACATTGATTGTTCTAAAAAAAAGCGTAGCAATATTGACTGTTCTAAAATTAAGTCTAGTAACATTGATTGTTCTAGCTAGCATCGAGTGTATTAGTATAAATTGTTATAACATCGAGTGTATTCTTTTTTATTGTTCTAACATCGAGTGTATTATTATATTATTAATTATTAATTATTGTTATATACATATATGGGGTTTTAGAAAATAGTTTTGTGCTCATTCCAGTAAACACCAAGCTCGTGTACTGTTAAAAAATTTGTCGATATTTTTAGCCTAAGCGCAACATTTTATTGCCAATATCTCAGTTAGCTAGGTAGCCCCCTTAAGCTGTTCACAGTATTTTATATATTAAGCTTTTTTTTTTCTTTGTGTGGTGAAAGCAGGGTGGGGGCTCACGGTACGCAAGAATGAAACTACTAGTAAATATATCCATACTTCAACCTACTCATTAAGACTGATTGTGGAAATAAATAATTTCCGAAAGTGCTCTCAATAATTTATATTTAAATTTTAATAGGTAAGACAAGGTGACACATAAATGACAGTTCACAGCAATTTAAGTATTTAAAATCTCAATTGTGAAACAAGTTTAAATGCGAACAAGTTAAAATTCAACTCATGAAAAAATCAAAATTTCAAGCTTAATTCATAAAATTCCCAAGAAACTTTATAGACTACTCATATTTACCAACTATAAATAATACCTGCGTAACAACAAATTCAAGAACATTGTAATTTATTAAAACTATTTGATGTATTAATGTTTTTTGTTATTCTAATGATTTCTTTTTTTAATACATTTTATTAGTGTTTATTTCGACAAGTGTAATACCTTTTAAAATAATGTATTTTTTAATGACGTACTCATTTATGTTAAGAACGTAGAACTTATAACTAAAGTATAGAATAAATAATAAATAGAAGATTAAAACAATAGTTTCTAAAATTGTGATCAATTGTTTAATCTTTCGTCATCTTCTCGTAATGTATTTCTCAATTGTTATGAAAGTGAAACGATTCAGATGGATTTTGGATTTATAACATTTATTGCAAAGGGTTTATTAGGCAACGTTTAAACGAATTTTGATACACAACACGCATTCCAAAAAGTATATCATACTTGCGGTTATTATATTATATGTATTGTGATTTTAATTGATTAAGAAAATATTGCAATAAATTTTACTTTGTTGAATGACTTTGAGATATAAATTTAACATAGTTAGAAGATTTAAGCAGCTCCACAAAAATATACACTTGATAGGAAAAAAATAGTCTTGAAATATTCTGTAATAACATCGATCGTTTTTAAAATCGATTTTATTTACATTGATTGTTCTAACAAAAAGCGTAGCAATATTGACTGTTCTAAAATTGAGTTTAGTAACATTGATTGTTCTAGCTAGCATCGAGGGTATTAGTATAAATTGTTATAACATCGAGTGTATTCTTTTTAATTGTTCTAACATCGAGTGTAATATTAATTACTATGTATTGTTCTAAATTCAATTGTAGTAATACTTAATGTTCTAACTTTGGTTTCATTAATATTAACTATTCTAACATCGAGTGTGGTAATTTTGATTGTTCTTTCAGAGAGTTAAATAAAATTGATTGTTTGGAAATAAAGTGTAGTAATATTTATTGTTCCAACATTGAATTTAATAATATTGATAGATATTATATCGAGTGTAATAATATTTATTGTTTTAAAAATCAATCTAGTAATATTAATTGTTCTTACATCGAGTGTAATAATATTGTTTTAAAATCAAATTTAGCGATGTTGATAGCTCTAACAATGAGTGGAGTAATATTGATTGTTCTAATATTTAATCTAATAATATTGCTTGTTATTACATCGAGTGTATTAATAGTGATTGTTATAAAATCAAATGTATTATTATTGATTGGTCTAACATCGAGTGTACTAATATCGATTGTTATAAAATCAATTATTATAATATTGATTTTTATAACATCGAGTGTATTAATATTGATTGTTATAAAATCAAGTGTATTAATATTGATTGTTCTTACATCGAGTGCATTAATATTGATTGTTATAAAATCGAGTGCATTAATATTGATTGTTATAAAATCGAGTGTATTAATATTGATTGTTCTTACATCGAGTGTAATAATATTGAATGTTTTAAAATCAAGTGTGGTAATATTGATTTTTCTAACGCCGAATATATCAATAGTGATTTTCCTTAAATAAAGTGTGATAATATTGTTTTAAAATCAAATGTAGTAATATTGATTGTTTTTACATCGAGTGTAGTAATATTTATTGTTCTTACATCGAGTGTAGTACACTTGATTGTTCTTACTTACATCGAGTGTAATAATATTGATTGTTCTACGATTGGATCTACTAATTTTAATGGTTCTTACATCGAGTGTAATAATATTGATTTTTCTTACGCCGAGAGTAATAATATTGATTGTTTTAAAATCAAGGGTATTAATATTTATTGTTTAGCGACGAACTTAGCTACAAGATTACTAGATTATATTGTGCCCAAAAAATAA
Source organism: Timema californicum (assembly GCA_902141385.1). Classification (NCBI taxonomy): domain Eukaryota; kingdom Metazoa; phylum Arthropoda; class Insecta; order Phasmatodea; family Timematidae; genus Timema; species Timema californicum. The sequence goes on along the minus strand of CABFOW010001377.1, from coordinate 5,420 downwards.
ATAATTAATGATAATACGTTTTAAAATGTATTTTGTTTTGGTTTGAATTTTTTTTAAGACAACATTTTATAACATATTAACTTGTTTACATTTTGTGGAGTTTTCAAAATGTTATAAAGTTATGTAAGATATGGACACATTCTGTACTTATTAATTAACCGTTTTTAGTCCTCAGGGTGTATTTTGTGTAACGCGTCTTGTTTATACGTATATCAATATTAGTGAAATGAAGAGTTTGTCTGTCTGTCATGAGCGTTGCGCAATATCTACCCCCCACAGAGGGCTGAAATTGTAAATCCGTAGCCCCTGTGCACAAACATGTGCCCCTCAAAGCTATAATGTTAAATTTTGATTAGACTTTTCTAAATTTATTAAAATATGGGTAGGAAGAAATAAAATGAGATTTGTTTTCAGTATTTATGAAGCAAGGAAAAGCGTGGCATGGTGTTGCCACGCAATTTAATGCGAGATTATTCCGGGCAACGTTGGTTACTTCTGATAGTTTAAAATAATAGTATAGGTATGAGGAAGACAGAATATAGATAAAATGTACTCGCATTTGCGTAGTAGGAGAGTGAAGAACCATTTAAAGACAAATACTTTCAGTACACCTAGTCAAACCACTTCTCCGGTCACAAGGACAAAGGCAACAAACACTTTCTAAATAGACAGGACTGTCTTTTTCGGGGAAATCGGGGTTCGAATCCCGACAGAGTGTATTTTCCTAAATCATTTCCCACTCTGCTTCTACGCAAATATGGGTACATTTCCTTTAAATGTTACCTTGTTCATACCTATCCCAGTGGATAGCCCAAATGGGTAGTAAGATGCAAGGCGTAGAGAAAAAATTGCACCGGCGCAAGATTAAAACCGTAACTTGCCATCATTTTCAATCCAGTTTATTGTGAGCGTGACACTTTGGACCAAGTGATCACCAGCCTTGTGTGGTCTCAATGTTGTAAGATTCAACTTAATAGTGTATCACCACAACCAGTTAGCATAGAACAGAGATAACCTCAAAGTCAAAACCTTCTCGATGATTTACGGAGTAACATAACTTATTGGAAGAAAACGGGGCTGTTATCTTTTCACTACAATGATAAATCAACAACCTGGGTTCCTGTTGTTGTGTTTGCCCTACAGACGGTTACGAGTAGAAGCTTATAATTGCTCTGGCACTAAAGCGTAAAATTAGATAGCACTTTTTCATCGCGTCTTTCCTTCATTCCATCTTGCAGCTCGCGCCATCTTGTATTCTAACCCCAATTCACGCGCCAAACCAATTTTTGAATTTTCACTCCTGTTTTAAATTTCCCGCCTCTGGAAAGGGGCTGTAAATATTATTCCATACGAGCAAACACTGGCCTTATCAGAAGTGGTTCAGAATTATTAGGCCTGATATATCCCGACCTGAAATATATTGAATAGGTAGTTAATTAGATTTGTAAGTTTTTTTATATAATCTCGCTAAGATGTGCACGTACCCTTTGTTTACACTGATAGGTAGTTAGTCTTACCTTGTTGGATTACACTATAGTCCTATCTTATAAGCTGCACCATAGTAAAACCATGCAAGGTAAGCTTTATATATTTCAGGGTAAGCGAAGGTTGCACTCCGTTTGTCCTGGAGTGGGGCAAGCATACCTTGACATATTATACTATGACCGTAGCTTATAAGACAAGGCTAAATATGTTATATGTCAAGGCAAGATTGTTACCTTTCAGGGTAAACGGTGTAAAGCGTACAAAATATCAAAAACTTGTGTTGGAAATTCTTATTTTTTCTGATTGACTAAAGTTTGTACAAGTTTCATAACAAAAAAAAGTGTGTCGAGTTTGTAAATCGAGAGTAGCGACGATTCTTTGATCAAGCCATGGAATCTCAACAGAACGCCACTGCCCCCCGACCTTCCTCACTCCCCTACTTTGTGCGGTTGATTTTCCATGTTCCAGGTGTCATACTATTCTCCAGTGCCGTGTATTTCGCCGAGGCCGGCTCCGAGCAATCTTTCTTCAAGTCGATCCCGGACGCGTTCTGGTGGGCTGTGGTTACCATGACTACAGTGGGCTATGGTGATATGAGGTAATGGTTTGTTTTCACGCCTTGCTCCCCCCTTATCTTCCAGGTGTGGTGCTCTTCTCGAGTGCCGTATACTTCGCCGAGGCGGGCTCGGAGAATTCTTTCTTCAAGTCGATCCCGGACGCGTTCTGGTGGGCCGTAGTGACCATGACAACCGTGGGCTATGGTGACATGACGTATGATGTACTCACTTTAATTAAAGATTTAGTTTCAATTTTTTTATAAGATTTTTGTTTTGTTTTATTTTGATTTTGGTTTGAAGAAGAAAGTTTGGTTTTTCAGTTTATTCTCTTTTATTCTTGAAGTAGCTTGCAAACATTTTCTTTATTTCCATCCCAAACTATCGTATGTTTTTATTTTTAAAAAAAAGTTTCTTTAAATTTTACTTATTTTTATTGCAATAAGAGAAAATGTCTTGCGTAGACACTTTATAGGATTAAAACTATACGAAGAAAATTCTTTGTTGGTGTATAAAGATACCTTTATAAAAAAAATATACATATCAATAAACTCCTCCCCCCGTCCCCACCCGAAAAAACGCGCAAAACACATGATTTATTAAACTTACGTTTAAAGTGAAACTTTTGAATTTAAATAGTAACATTTCCATTTGAAAGTGAGGTTTTAAATGGTGAGGAATCGTAAAGGAAAAGGTAATCTGTCGTAAAACAATATTGTTTTTCGTATAAATGTTCATAGCAGTGTAACACTCATATTTTTTGGAATTATAAATATGTTCTCTTTTTTCTCACAGTAGGGTTATTTTGACTAACCGATTAAATTATTAAAGATTTGTATTTACTTCTCCTACGAGAACAGAATCTATTCAGTCGTCATATTTAAATGCTATATTAAAACCCGTGTATTAAAACATCACTAACTGCCTACAAACATGCATAGAGCATTTGATTTGTAGCCAGATCCTTTTTTTTAATCCTCTAAACGTGGTAGTATTTACAGCTGTAATAATCTCTCGTTTCTTTAAGAAAGTAAAACAAAACAATCCGTCGTTAATTTAATCGGTTGGTAGCCCTGATTGAGAGCTAGGAATGATCAAGTGTCACCATGGGAAAAAAGGGACTCGAGTGAGTTTATGATCGTCACTGTGTTCGGTGTTGAGTAAAAAATAAATACTATCCTTCCTACTTGCTTTTCTAGTTCTTCCAAACAACCTTTCTCTTTCTTGCAAAAATGTATTCCCAGTTCGTTGTCCTTACCACCCATAAAAACCTAGTGGCCCTCACGGTTGTTGACCGTTCTTATCTCTTCAGCATTCTCTTCTTCTACCTTAGTCACTATTTTCATTTATATTCGTTATTCTATGTACTTTATTTACGCTATTACGTGTTCATGAGCATAATATCCTCTCTATACACTTCTATAATATAATGTATTACATACTCAGGCTGCAAGTCAAGTCGTAATATTATAAATGTGCTTGTACATAAAATAATATACTAAAACATCGGTATGATTAAAATAATAGTTATAAAAACTACCATATCAATAATTAGCAATCTATCAATAGAGAAACAAGAAACAAAGAATTTTCTAAGTGGAATGTCAAGCAAAAAAGTAATTTCTTACTCATTTTTTTTTCTTCACCTCAGTTAGATGCTGGGGAAAAAAAATGAACGAGGATTTACTCGCATATATATAATTATATATTTGGTCCCTCTCCACACCCCCTTACAGAAAGTAGTGTGTTTTTGAATGCACAGAAGTAGCCACCTTGTTGCATGTCCTCACAGTTTGTTGGTGGATGTAATGGTATGACGTAGTCCGATTGAGTGTGAGCTTTAGAGTGAGGTTTTCGGCGTGTTTGGTGCAGCCTGAATTTCATGCACACACTGCATGCTTTCAACAGAAATGATTGGATTTTGTCTGATATTGGTTTCTGTGGGCTGATTTATGGGGGAATGGGTGAAACATTTATTTTAATTATTGGTTTTATGTGTGAAATTGTCCTGATAATCTATATATTGTATAATAAGCTGTCAATTTTGAATCGGTGTGTGTGAAGGTTACGTTTTAAATTAGATGCAATGTCGAAGCGAAGCTTGAAATATGCGAAGACAAGTTGAAGCCTAAGTTTTAGTTTTTGTAATTTTTAATTTTTTAATTATCGATTAAAAATACATATAGGTAAAGATAAAGGCTTAAGAGTGGCGAAAAAGCCAAATCCCTCTATATAGTTTGTGCTGATATATTTGAATGTATCTATGTTCACATTATAAATGTCATTTAATCACCAGCTGGAGTTTAAATCAGGAATCCGAACTGAAACAAGAACCGATGACATAAATTAACAGCTATTGTTAAAGAACCGAAACAGTAAATCTAAAAATAAATCACCTCAGAATCAAAACCTTAATTGTAATCTTAATATATTTATCAAGGTTCTTATCGTTTCCTAACTTTTTTAAAAAGTTGTATTTTATCCCCTTCTTTCTTAACTTAATTTTATTTTGAAATACTCAATATTTCCTTTTTTTGGATTTTTTTTCTCAAAGTCAGAATTTTTTTTTCTTTAGATAACTTTTAACACGTAAATTATTATTGTTTTATTATATTATCTATTTACGAATTTTATAATGGTAGTATAACTATTAAATAGAAAAAAACAAAACTGGAAAATAATTAAAAACCTAAAATAACCCAAAATTTTATTTTGCTCTAACCAGAACCAGAACTTAAGCCTTGAGATAAATTGGTAGAAGAACCGGGGACAAGAACCAGGACCGATAAATATTTACGGTTCGACTCCCTGGTTAAAATATTGTTTAGAAGCTGTCAAGGCCGTAGTCAGGGGGGGGGTTGGGGGTCCAACCCCACTCACCCACCCAAAATTTTATGAACAAAACATATATATGGCTTTATTTATGATTATAAAAATATCAAAATTAAGATACAAGCACAAATTAGGGGGCTGTGTCATCATAAAAAGCACTTCAGAAAGATTTTAGAGGTGTTTAATATTTAGAATTTTTCACAGCCTTCAGTGGTTAGGGGCTATGTTGCCATAAAAAACAATTCAGATAGCTTCTACTGTTTATCATTTAGAATTTTTGGTTTTCTAGCCTTACGCAGTTGGGGGATGTGTCCATCAACCCCCGCACCTCCCCCCGCCCTGAAATTATTGGCTGGCTACGGCCTTGGAGTCTCTTATAAAAAAATGACACGGTGAAATGTGTCGTATTTAGCGAGATATTTCAAAACCGTTAGTTAATAAATCGAAGTGTTCTTTATTACTTCAAAAGGGCGACCTGGCGGTCTAGGGGTAAGGTGTCAGACTTCTGTGCTGGCGGCCGGGGTTCAATCCTCGGTCCCGGCACAGATT
>CABFOW010001376.1:129861-152782 GCA_902141385.1 Timema californicum | reverse complement strand
ATAATCCACGGGATTGTTACTCCTTGATAACCCACGGGATTGTTACTCCTTGATAACCCACGGGACTGTTACTCCTTGATAACCCATGGGACTGTTACTCCTTGATAATCCACGGGAATGGGTGTTTGTAGCAGGTGGACACGGAAGGGTCAGACCAAGCTCTTCTGCCCGCCGAAGACAAGCCATCCCTCACCAAGGTGACCTCCAACCCCAAGTTGAGGAGAAACGTGTCCAGTCTCTCTCTTGCCAGTGTCTGCAGTGTTGAGCTTGGTGACGTCATTGTGGACAAAGAGGAGACGAAACCTGACCAGAACACGCAGTACGGTGAGGTAGACTGGAAAGTTTGTGTCTGCCAAGGTTGAAGTTTGAATCCTGGCCGCGTGTACTGAGAGTAACTTATTCTAAATGACTTCCCAATCTCCCCCCACGTTAATGTGGGTACATTTCCTATAAGCTCCACCTTCATTACCAACACCTCATTAGTATGGTAAAATTTGGATATCTCGGGTGTGTAGTAAGGCACGGTACAAAATATACACTGCAAATAGCCTTTGAAAGTAGGAAATCAAAATGAGAGAAGAAGAAGTTAGTCTAAATTTAGTATCTCTACTTTGAAGCTATCATCATTGGTGGATCCATGGACCAAGGCGTCAGTCTCGTCTAATCTGAGATTTATAGTGAAGGGGAGGTTTATTTTATAATCCCGGTCAGGTGTAGTTTGATGTAGGTTGGATCTACACATCACTTACATTTGAGTGTTGGTACATCTCATCTAAATTCTACCTTTCTCATATTCACCCACCTCCTTCAATATAAATATTTTGATGGCTCGGATGAATACGTGGAGAACGTAAACAAAACGAAGGTTCTTTCGTTCCATTACTAAAGTTTTTCTTTACTAAGGAAATAAGACAATGTCCCAATACAAATTGTTTGTCAATAAAATTAACAATCGTCGATTTCCTCTCGAAGGCAGCGCAAACTACACCATTGACAAGGAAGCCAACCCAGAGAAGCCCGACAAAAAACAACCAGGAGCCTTCGCCTCATGCATGGCCCGCATGGTCGACATGATGGACCTGGATCTGCTCAGCGATCCCGTGTTCGTCAACATCGTAGTGGGATTGGCGGTGGTCTACACCGCGGGGATCAACTTCTCCATGATATACCCTTTCTACCTTCACATGGACGTGGGGATGACCTTGACAGACACGGCCACGTGCATGTCCGTACTGGCGGCCTTTGACATACTCTCCCGTCTAATAGTGCCTCAGGTCACCGACCGCCTCAACGTGGGAAGCAGAATCACTTATCTCGTGGCCGCTGTACTCCTCGCGGCGTCTCGATCAGGTACATACCACTCACCTTCTCGAGATCCCGTCTCACTAGTTTCAGTGGTCGAATGGTCTAAGGCGTCACTCTCGCAAAAGACTGGATTGCTGATGACTGGGAGATTGGGACTATAATTGTGGTAAAGTCTACGGAGGGTGTTTCTTCCTAACTGGTTTTCACACTCAAATGCTAGTATATTTCCTCTAAATTCAACTTTTATCATCTCTAGCACATTAGCTTAGTTATTAGTACACATGTATATAACCCAAGTGGGGAAAAAGACGCAGTGCAAACAAAATAAAAATATAGGTAGGAATAGTACAGCTATAAACCAGACACATCATCGCTGGAGGTCCGGGGCTCAATCCTCGGTCCTGGCACAGGTTTATCTGATTTTCCAAACACTTCCTTCACCTCTGACAAGACGTGTATTAATCTCAACTTGTAAATGCTTGGAATGCCAGGCCTCCACCGTGGTTCGGATCCCACATTAAGCTGTAGGTCCTCCATTTCATCTCACAATCACCCTACAATTTCACATTAGCGTAAGTGCGTATAACCTCAATGGTTAGTAAGACGTTGTGCTAATAGTAGTAATAATAATAATAATAATAATAATAATAATTTAAACCTTCCAATAAAAGTAGAAGTTTTTTATTTTTAAAATAAAAAAACTATTAAACTTTTGTTAATCTCGTTGTCAATCGAAGACTGCAGAAAACTGGACTTGTATACGTTTTATGGTTCTAGCATAATCTCGTATTTAATTACCCGGCTAATAGGTCGTGAGATGGGCTTTTAGCGCGGTAATGTGCCCCCTGAACACCCAGGGGGATGATTGAGGGGCCAAGTGGAAAATTTCAGGTTTGTTAAGTCCTCCCACAGTGATAATTACTTCTATAGCAATGATCGAATTCCTCCACGACACATGGAGGAAAGGATTATAAGTAGTTTGAGGGTAATAGCCTAGCTCCTCCACTTTCATGAGAGTAAGTGGGAGGATTAACCCCCACTTATGTTGCATTGTAGTTCGTGGGAACAGAAGGAGCTTCGCACAGGAAGTTACAAAATTAAATAAGACCAAAATTCATCATCATCAACTGTTTCGAGTTTGTGTCCGGGTCCGTTTATTAAAATGCCTCCAACTTTCTCTATCCTTCCACAAATATTCCTCGTTTAATTGCTTCCATTCTTTTCCTATCATCTCCAGAATTCTATTATCTGCTCCTCCCATCTTTTTATTGGCCTCCCTTGCGGTCTTTTTCTTACATGCTTCATCTTCATAATTATTTTGGTTTGCTTTCCTTTTCCATCCTCATTACATAAACATACCATATCATTCTTGCTTCCTCTACTATCTCATGTTCTTCCTGTACTTCCACTCTTTCCCGAATAGCTTCATTCCTTGTCCCGTTTCTCCTCGTTACAGCTAACATGCTCCTCACAAACTTCATTCCAATGGCCTCCACTTTCCTAGTCTCTCTTACATATAGTGTTCATGTTTCTGCTGCATATGGGAAAATGGGTACAAAGTACACATTAAACGCTGCTAAGAGTAATATTTACTGTTAGCTAAAATGCAGTGGGCTAACCTTTGGAAATTATTTGGTAGGCTACTCTTATTGAGACATTTATCTTATGATCTTATTGGCACTAAAGTTGAATGTTTAGTATCCTAATTTGAATAAACCTATGATTGATTAAATGTTTGATACCATTTCTATACTAATAATGAATCCTAACTTGCGCATAAACAGCTCTTGCCTCCACAAAAGACTTCAAGATAATTCTGGTATCACTGGCGTTCTGCGGGTTTGTACGAGGAGTCACTGTGGTGAATCTGAACCTGTCCATCTCGGAGTATTGCAGCAACGAGAAGCTTCCTGCTGCCCTTGGCATCAACATGGTCATCAAGGGCGTATTCATCCTGGCTTTCGGACCACTGCTCGGTGAGAAGACATATTGGCGTTCAATAAGAAACAAATTCGAGAATACCTGAAATGTCTTTAAACACAGGTGTCCTTAAATAACACATATTTTTAATGTTACACAAGGGTGCCAATGTGTGTTTACTAATTAGGGGGGGAGGCGATTGGAGTCCCATATGCCTGCGGTTTGGTGACCCTCTCCTCTCCCAGAGAGAAAATTTCTGGAATTTAAACATATGGGAGGGAATGTTTTGAGCATCTGAACATAATTCTGAGATAATTATATAAGTTTCAAGAGCCAATTTTTGAAAGAAAAAAAAAGTTTATGAATAATTAACAAAAACTAAAATTTAGCGATCGTTAACAAAACCGATTGAGAAGAAACATATTTTTCACACGTTTATTGGAAAGAATAAAATGAAAATAAAGCTGTTGGAGAGGGAATTGGAATAAAACTATACTTTATCATTATTATCGCTAACATTTTAGAAAACATTCTAAATAAATCTTTGGTAAAGAGTAAATAACTATAAGTTAAGATTTAAATATTGTTATTTAAAGAATTCAGAAAATATTATTTCAAATTTAAGATTTTATAATTGTGAATACTAATGAAAAAATCCATATACAACTGAATTACCCTGGACAAGTTTTTTATAATCTTGAAATATAAATTATAACAAACTTTCATAACATTTAAAATATTTCATTGGCTCAATAATTAGAGCAGATATTGTTAATTAAAAGTTGTTAATAACAAATTGCAACCAAATCTCAAATACACAATTTGATTCTTTTCATAAAAATTAACAAGAGTAAATATTACAGTGGCCTCCCCTTGTTGCCCATTTCTAGACACCCAAGACGTTATATAGAACTTTTTATTCAAAATACGGTGTCAGTAAGAATATAAAATGTTTGAAATTGGAAGGCATAATTTGGATAAGTACATTTCTTCTGTTGAATATCTTCATGGTATTTTTGAAAGATTTTAAACAAAAAATTAAAGATACCTGATCGTTGATAAGGTTATATCGTTTACGCTACTTGTCATGTAGAGTTATTGATTTCTTTCACAAATAAATCTACCTACAAATAAAATCTTTCACTTACTGTCATTGATATTGCTACGGTCCAGTTTCTATATGATGACCATTTTCTGACAACTTAAAAATATATATACTTGACCCACCCTGAAATAATATGTCAGGTAATGTGATCTGAAACTGTCACCATACGCATATCCATACCCATAAAATAAAATTATTGATTTAGTAAATAGTTATAATTTTTTACCACAAGGAAATATCTTTTTATTTTATATGAAATACTTCCTACCAAAATACTACTATATGAAATTTTTAACCAGGTATTTAAGTTTATTTTTAGGGTGGAATGGGAGGGGACGCAAGAAAAGAACAAGGTTTTTGCGGTTTTTATAGCAAACATTTTTGGCCAAAATAAATAAAATATTGCTCCAGTACATACAAAAAAGTTTAATTTTATTCCCATGGTGATATCAACAGTTGAATATTTGTCATGAGCATAGTGCCACTATCTAACAAACTTTTTAAATGAAGATAAACATTTCTCATTAAATTCCAGAACACCCTTGACAGATCTTCAATACATTTTGAGGCCACCATGTGAAGAATATGTAATTATATGTTTGTACTGGAGCAATATTTTATTTGTTTTGAACAAAAAAAGATATGCCATGAAAAATATAAAAACATTTTTTCTCTCTCGTCCCCTTAAGGTGTTTATCTAATTTCTAACTACGTGATTTTGTCCACAGGGTTTCTCAGGGATGAGACGGGTAGTTTTCCTCTTTGCATCCACATACAATCCGTAATGATCCTAGTGCCAATGATATTTTGGGTACTAGAGATGGTCATCTTGAGAAGTCGCAAGAGGTGACACAACGCAGTGAGACCAACCCCTTCAAAAACAACAATCTTTAAATGCCCCTAGTCTCCCTACAGTCAGACATTATAAGATTGGTTGTTTGGGATGGTTGGTATAAATTTGTACAATAATAATATATTTACAAAACAAGATTTTTTCTCTTTCAAAACTTTAAGAGATGAAGTATTACAAACTAAATGTAGTTACTATTATAAATGAAAGTATAACTATTATTAAGTTAAAATGTGCGACAATATTTGAGCTTTAATTAATCATGTATTAAAACAATGACAAAGTGTATGTCGAGTATATAACTAGAAATGCCAAGTTTAAAATTGGAACAAAGATTAAGTATTAATTTTTTGAAAGAAAAAAATAATATTTTGAAGCTTAAATTATATTGGTTTTGGCAAATTAACTTAAATTTTATAATGAAAATGATTGATTAATTTTACATTAGTTAATTTACACCTAAAAAAGAGGTGAGCTTGAAATTGGGTTTTATTAAACGATAATGTAGCTTGATAATTTCAAATAATTGTAAATATAAATATTTCAATATGCCTAGTTATTGTTGATTACTAGAATAAGAATGTTTGGTATATGTGACAAAACAACTATTTTATGCCTACGTAGGGACTTCATATAAATTCTAACATAACTATTCATATCATATTTTGTAAAATGGGACCAAACTGATATTTAAATGCCTCAAGCCGTTACTAGAACATTATTTTAAAAGTTATATGTTTCAATATATCGATGATGATACATTAGTTAAATGTTATTAGAACTCTTAAATGAAAAAGTTGTTGAATTAGTTTAAGAATTTGTTATGTTTTATAGAGTTAATATAGTTTGTAGACAATTTTACAAAGTTATATTGAAACATAAAAATGAAGTAATTTGTATGTTTTATGTATGAGAGATTCTTATAATCCAGAGTAGGAATGCATACATTTGAATAAAAACAGTAAGATAAATCATAAATAGTTTATGGTTAAAGTAATAAATTTAGTTTTAAACAATTTATCATTGTAAACCTATTTTTATTATATAAAGTTTGTGACAATTCTATGTGACACTATGTACTGTACAAAATATTTATTATACGTCATTTTATATTAGGGATACTAATTTTATTGTTCCTTCTTCTAATAAAGTCAAACTTGCCATAATTTTAATACCAGCAATGTTGTAAATAATTAAATAGTTTGTTTGCGTCTTCACGAGGAAACTGTTCAAAGCCAACATTCAAATACAACTGCACAGTTTTATCATCTCAACATTTAAAGGACCCATAAAACCTTTTAGAGCTTGACTATCAAAATATCGTAGATAAAATAAATTGCTTAAAAATAGGGCACTAACTTTTCATACAAATACAATACTAAATAGTTTTCATGACATATTATTAAGAATATAGGGTTATCTTAATTTTTTCAAAATTTAAATAATGTTGATCAAACCATTTATTTAGGAGGAGATCAATCATTTAGAGGAAAAGTAAATAAAAGGTAATGCTGAAATGGTTTGTTTAATTTTATGGTATATTTTATTATTATTTGATGTAAAATGGATTTGGGTATTCATATAAATTCGATGGCACATAACAGTTGGGCCACAGAACCTCTTGTCCCAAATGTTCATAGCTTGATTGGGCCACGTTCACTGACCAGGAGGATTATTGTCATAGCTTGATTGGGCCACGTTCACTGACCAGGAGGATTATTGTCATAGCTTTTGTTGGGCCACGTTCACTGACCAGGAGGATTATTGTCATAGATTTGTTGGGCCAAGCTCATTGACCAGGATAATTATTGTCATAGCTTTGTTGGGCCACGTTCACTGACCAGGAGAATTATAATAGATAATATACCTGAGGGTGGATATATGAATTTAGCCCTATCAATCTTTTTGCCTTATATTATGTTAGGCTAGGCCAGGTTAGATTAGGTTAGCCTAGAATTTTGTTGTGTCTTAATATCCATCACTTGCTGTTTTTCGCTTAGTTTGAGAAACCATTTACACCCATCCTAAATGGAACGCCACAGCAGCCACGGCCAAGTTAGTACACCGATACGACCTGTTTATAATTCCCCAAAAGAAACTCGGGGCCCAAATGTAATGTGAGATTAATGATACCCCTTTAAATGCAGGTCATAACAGGAATACGTGTCCCAACTGTAATAGTCCATTAATTCTAAATATTTGATGGTTTTTAATAGATAAACAAGAATTTCTAGTAAAGGGTTAGGATGTGAAGGTATCGAATCTATGAACATGACCAGTTTTTTAAAAAATATATTATATATTATAATAATGAGACATTCAATCTAAATAAAAACTGCTTTGATGAGCACGCAAACTAGACAAAAGACTTATTTAGTTTAGTTTTATGGTGACGAATATGATTTAGTTTTGAATATCGCTCGGTTGCACAAGGGTGGTCTTATTTAAATGGTTTCCCAATCTACCCTAACGGAAATACGGATACGTTTTCATTAAATCTTACATTCCTTCTTCCCTAAGTTTTCGTTGTACACCTATTAATAATCACGTTAATGTGGATTAAGGATTATGACGGTAGAGTTTATAGGATGTGTCCACGCATTTGCCTGGCGTTCTGGTCACGGTGACCATATTTCTGACACTGAAAATCGGGACAGTTCGGCAACATTTTTCAAAAATAACACAGCTGCATAAGCATAACATTAGGCATAAGCATAAGTAAGAACAAACATTACAATATATTTTTATTTTTAGTAATTTAAAAAAACATAAATTACAATAAAATGTCATCGCTATAAAGAAATATGGGCTACGTACAAATGGTAGTCAAAACTACTGGACTCATCTTAATCTCTTAAGACTAAGTGGCTCACAGTAACAAGTAATTTTAAAGTTTAGATAATAAGAGTGTTGATAAAATTCTATTTTGTAAAAATATAATAGGCTATTCAAAATTAAGATTTTTTTTTGGTTCATTTTCCTAACTCTGCTCGTTTTCAGTGTTCCTAGCAGATGAAGATGATGGTTTGGGTTTCCTCCAATCATATTTATCCGATGAGGCTAAAGCTTTAACAGTTTCTTGTTTTTCTTAATGTTCTCGTAAATTCCTGTACACGACGTTTGTGAACAGTTCATTTGTACCACTAAAAGTGTTTTAACACAAGCGATAGACATTGATGACTTTTCAGCACCCCAAAAGTTGTTTATCAATGAGAATGCCCGCTCAACTGAAGCGTTGGTTCCTGGTAGGGAAATAACCAACTCCTCAAACATCTTAAGATTATGAACAGTTATCTAATCTTTTTTCAAGTCCTGAAACATAGTAAAGCACTTTTTCCCCGTCGAAATCTTCTGTTTTGCCCATTCTGTCAAAGTACTGTCTGGATGGTATCAGTTTAGCACACTTAGTTCGTTGAACAAACCGTCAAATGAAATGGGTGACATACTTTCTTGAAATGGAGTCCAACTTTCTTCTAATTCTTCCCATGTCAGCTGTTTCTTTAAATCCATCAAACATAGTTTACTTAAGATTTCTACATTTGACTTCCAGAGATCTAAATAGGTTATACAGTGGTTATAGAAAGAACACATAGTATCCTTCAGATATTGTAATTCACAGCCTTGTACTGAAGCGTTTTTTCCTTTGGAGCTCTTTAACTTTCATTGGTAGAAATTAAGATTGTTTTCTGTCAACAAATTTTTTATGTAAAATCAAACATTCACGTGCTGCCTTTATTGCTGATACTTTATCTCCTTTCATATTTTTTACAACTTCATTGAAAAGTAACGAAACATTGTGCAGGAAACATAGCCACTATTCTCCCTTTTTGTCTTCAAAACATGATTTTAACACCACAGGAGGGGTTGCTTTGGACATAAAATAGCGTTTGAGTGAATCCGTTATTTGTAGAACACGATCTAAAGCAGGTAGAAGTCTAAGTCATCGTGTGTTCGATTAAGAAAACAGTTTCTGGTACTCTATGACAATGTATTCGCAAAACTCCTTCAGTTCTGCCACTCACACAGCGTAAATGTGAAAAAACTTAAACAGTTTCACAATTATTATCTCGGACTCAATAGGAAGTGTATCGGCAGTACTGTCAATGCAGTTATTGACAACATGTGTCAAGCAACCTACAACAACTAAAGATTTTTCAGTGAGTGTTGATAATTTACGAAATAGGTTAATGCAGCCTTTTCTTTTTGCACCCCCAAAATTCGTATTGGTGTTGTTTTCAGACATATCAACTAATTTTTTGACAAGTTCATTGCGACTTAAAACCGGAAATACATAGTCATTCAGTTGATCACTTGTTTAACCTGGTAATGTGTCAAGCTCTAAAACTTTGACATTTATATCGGTAGGCACATGAAAATATCTCACAATGATTGGTACTAATTTTTCAGCACCATGGTATGAGCTGTCAACCATTACTGTAAAACAAGACGTTTCACCCAATTCTTGCAACAACGTCTTTGACATTCTGGAGCTAAGTATTTTTTTTTTTACCATTGCTTCGCTTTTTGTTGCTGCAGCAGAGTATTTTAGCTCACATAATGTGTAAATAAGTTTAGATGTGCAATATAACGTTCTAAAACTATGATTGTGTTTTATTGCGTGATAGGTAAGAGCTGCCTCTTTTGCTACAATCTCATTTTTGGCTAAGTCATTTTTAGTAACGAGCTTACTAATTGAAGATGTAATCGCAACAGCATTAACTCCAGCCAGGTGTTTTTTAGTCTTCAAGTGAAGCTTGATGTCAGAGAGGTAACCATGAGGAATATTAATCTCACTTGAACATTGAGTGCAAAATGTGACATGTGGGTCATGTTCACGTTTCTTTAAGAAGGCATAGTCCTTTTGTAACACATCAGTAAACGAACATTTGTGTTTTTTCTCTTCTTTCTTTGCGATTTTCTTGCTACTACCACTCATTATTTTGAAAAATAAAGACAGAACAGCAAATCACTGCATAAAATGCCAAAAGAAAAACACAATGAAGTGAAATATAAAAACACATGGTCACTGACTGTCACTACTCCGTATAAAACTGGAAACGGAAGCTAGCGCTACTTTGAAAGGTCGTGAAGAGGGGAGGGGTAGCATCCAGCCACCCCACCGCTACCGTCACTGGTGCAAAGGCAAAACTCAATAAAAGTAAAATATTATAAATGTATTGATCTCAATATTTTTACTTTACTGTACAAACTTTTTCAATCAGTCGGACAATTCGTGACATTTGGGTCACTATTCAGGAGGCGGGACTGGTCACCGTAGTTATGGTAAATAAACAATTAAGAAAATAATAGCTCAGTAAAATTGTTCGGGATCAAAACCATGATAGATGGACTTTACGTTTAGTCTTCGTGCCCACCGATGTGTTGTAATAACTCAGTGACTTAAATTTAACTTTGAAATATTCCAAGCACATCGGTGGGTAGGCGAATTTAATGTCAAGCTCATATAGTCTGGTTTAGTGGGAATGGAGAGGCTGAGGTTTGAACGCTGGCTGGGTTTACCGAGATGGATTTTTCTTAGTAATTTCCCATACTCTCTACGCCTTAAGTGTGGGTACATTTCCTCCAAATTATACCTTACTCATGGCTACTACATTAGTATATTAATTTATGTATAACCCAAACGGGAAGTAAAACGTGGTGGGAACAACATACGTGTAACTTTTATCTTATTATTTACATAAACTAACTTTAAATCTTGAACCTTATTAGAAGGCATAAGGCGAAACTTTACGTTTATAAACATGATACTAGCATAGTTAAAGTGGTTTATGGTGTATGACAAAGGAAAAGTGCAATGGAGTGTATGAGAACTTCTTCCTTTGGTCCCGGTGCAAGGAACTTTTGAGGTTTTACCGGTTCAAGACGAGTTTAATTAATTGTTAGTGGTACTAACGAGAGAACGAGAATATATATATGTCTCGTTATTTTTTAGTACTTTAGATTTGTTTTCCTGATATTATTAGGGCAACCAACCTTAAGTACCAAAAAATAATGAGATGATTCTAGTTTGTTACCAAATGGTTTAAAAGTTTTATCAGTAACAAGAAATATCTCGTCAGATAAATATTTTCTTTGTATATCATCACAACATTATTACTTACTCGTTCTTTGGCATTAGGAAAACGAAAGGTCATTATCATACTCACAAAAGTATGCTGAATATCCTTTTCTGAGATAGTTATATCCCGTCCATTTAATTAAACCTTATCTCTATCCCTATTCCTAGTTCTATACAATAAACCTTATTACACTCTATCTCTACCTTCAGTTAGTTCCATCCAGTCTACCTAATTACACCCTATCTTTACATTGAGTCAGTTATATCCAGTCCACTTTATTACACCCTATCCCATTCTTGAGCTAGTTCTAACCAGTCCACCTCGTTACACCCTATCCTTACATTGAGTCAGTTATATCCAGTCCACCTCATTACACCTTATCTCTTTCAGGTCTATTCTAATGTTATCTTCTAACATGCAGCTATGTTTTACCAATGGTATTATTACAACATAATAGGATAATTTTTTTTTTCCATTATAAGGAGGTGACCTGGTGGTCTAGGAGTAAGGTGTCAGACTACTGTACTGGCGGCCGGGGTTCAATCCCAGGTCCCGGCACAGATTTATCTGATTACCAAACCCTTCCTTCACCTCTGACAAGACATCTTGTGAATGTGGGGAGTGCCAGGCCTCCACCGTGGTTCGGATTCCACGTTAAAAACTGTAGGTCCTCCATTTCATCTCACAATCACCCTACCATTACACATTAGCGTAAGTGCGTACAACCCGAACGGGTAGTAAGATGCGGCGCTAATAATAATAATAATAACAATATAAGGAGATAGAACAGTAATATTAATTTGTTATAAAACTACTTTTAGCTATTTAAATTTGAATTAAATTAATTTTAGTGCTATTTAGTTTTATACTCCACGTCTTAAGGATTTACGCGATTAAATTATTCTAAATTAGTATAAATGGGTAGGCATTGGTAAGTTATGGATAAAATAATATTCAGCTGCATTTTCTTAGAGGGAGGCTGTGAAACAATTAATGAAAAAACCTCTGTACACCCACTTGAGGTTTGAACACGGTGCTTCCCATAAACAGAAAACTAGACTAGATGAACTTGACATTTGGTCAGCATGCTCAATGACCCAAGTTTTTGAATTATTTAGTTAGGTCCAACACCTTTGCTTGGTCGGTAGAGTGTCTGTTGTGCCGAGTTCGTCACTTATCTTTGGGACCGCGCGCAGTTGGCTGCGCACGCCCTCGTCGCGCCTGGCGCGTCGGGTTGCGTGGCTCTTCCTCTCACTCTGATTTCGGACTCACGTCTATACGGGTCGGTTGTTCACGAGCCGATGGCTCTCGGTTCTGGGCTCGTGGAGAGCTAGTCGGGGATTGCTATGGGGTGTCTTTTTATAATAAGTTGTGTAACCGAACCAACCAAGGGGTAGAATAATTAAAGTCCTGAATAAAGACTTGTGTGACAACATCCTGAGGGACTTTCTTCGTACAACCCATTCATAACGACTTGTATCGCGCACCAAGTCTGGTGCGCGAACCCCTAATATCGACACTGGTGAGAACGGGGGCTGACACATTGTCTCCCAAATCGTTGTAAGGGTCCACGAGAGGTGTGGGCACACTGTCTATTAAGCTAAGGGTTGTGGGCTCGATTCCTGGCATAGCTGAAAATTCTATCATTGGGGAAATGTGGGTTTTCCGGTTCCCAGTAATCAACGGCTGAGGACAAGGTGGTGTGTCTGTTCTAGATTTGGTTTAGTTTATAAGTCGTGGGTTAATATAATTAGTCGGTTAAGAAAGTGCCCGTTAAATATCTCCAATAAATTGGGGAAAAAAGTTGATGACATGTACTTTCAGAGTTCAATCTATACCAGAAAACAAATTAATATCTAAAGTAGGATTCAGGTGTGAAGACCCTTTTATAAAATAAACATTTTTCTTTCGTATTCATCATTTATATAATTTGGTTATATTAACAGCAACAATCTTCTTCTGTATTTATAAAATGAAGAGTTTATCTGTCTATCATGAGCGTTGCTCGATATTGACCGCAGGCAGAGGTCTAACATTTAAAAAATTAATAGGCCCTGTGCACAAACGTGCTCACCTTAAGGATAAAATGTTGATTACATATATTTTACGCTAGCTAAAAACTGAGTTGGAAGCAAAAATACCATGGGCAAAGCAGTGCTTAATGTGGGGATGTAGGATAATCTATAAAATGGTAGTGTTTCTGAAGTTTTTATATCAATTTTTATATTCAAAAGAGATCAAATATTTCTCCAGCAGAAAAATAAAGTTTAATTTTATTAGCATGGTGAATTGGTAACCTTATCAGTTGTTGAAAATCTGTTAAGGGTGTCTTGGAATCTAATGAATAATTTTCCTCTTTGTTAAAATTTTTTCTCATCTATTGCCGCTATACTCCTGAAAAATATTCAACAACTGTTGATATCACCTTTCACCATATGAAGAAAATTGATCTTTAGGTTTCTACTGAAGCAATTTTTAATTTAGTTTGGATAAAATGTGTTTTGATTAAAAAAAAAAGCATAAACACTGCCATTAACTCGCGTCTCCTACACTCCACTTTAAATTAACTAATTTCAAAGTTATCTTCCACGTACAATCATTAAATTAAAAACCTATCTCATGGGCAACACTTAGTACTTAACCAAGTATTAAATAGATTATGATATTATACATCAAAAGTGACGGCTGCGTAATACATGATTTGACCGATATTAATATGAAAATGTTTCAAGAAAGATTTTAACTCTTAAAAAAGTTATTTCTTCTCGGTCCTAGCACAGATTTATCTGATTACCAAACCCTTCCTTCCCCTCTGACAAGACATCTTGTGAATGTGAAGAATGCCAGGTCTCCACCATGGTTCAGATCCCACGTTAAATTCTAAGTCCTCCATTTTCATCTCACAGTCACCCTACCATTACACATTAGCGTAAGTGCGTATAACCCGAATGGTTAGTAAGATGCGGTGCTAATAATAATAATAATAATAATAATAATAATAATAATAATAATAATAATATCTACTTTCTAAATCTAAATGTACCTTACCTTTTATATAAATTTATATGTTGGTATAGGTAAATACATACTAATAATAATATAATAATATTTGCACCGCGTCTTACTGCCCGTTCGGGTTATACGCTTTAAGTACTAATTACTCTATATGGATTAGGAATTGGGAAGGTTGAATTAAAGGAAGTGAACCCGCATTTGCGTGGAGGGAGAGTGGAAAACTATTTAGGAAACCCCACCCCCCTGTTCCCCCGTCCGAGATTCGAACCTCGATTTCCCCGTCCTTAGCAGTCGAGTTCAACACGACAAGCGCATTAGCCAACTACGCCACCGAGGCGGGTATAAATACATACTAAAGTTTAATATAAAGTTAAATCTAAAACTGGTGGTCACTCAGACAATTACGTCAGTGTTGTATAACCATCTTTGTCGGGAACAAAAATTTCGGGATTATAATCCAATCTGAGAATACTGAGGTGGTTTTCGTAAATAATTTCCTAATCTTCACGCAAATATGGGTACACTTTCTATAAATTTTACCTAACTCAGACCTACCCCATTGGTGTAGATATATGAATATTTCGGATGGCTAGTAAGACGTGAAAAAAAATAAGCGTAAAGATTTGGTAACAAACTGACAAACTTTGAATAAACAAAAGATAAGCCAACAAACATTTTTAACACTGATATACCTTTAAAAAGAAGTGAGAGATAACGCCATGTGTTTGTTTCAAAATGAAAAATGAAGAGTGAACCAAGTGTTCACTTGAGACGATGAAAAACAGGCACTGAAATATTTTGGTTCGATTCCTGGTGGGATGAAATATTACCTGGACAGGGTTTTAAAATAAAGAGCGGATGATTTATCCTCCGCTCAATACAAGTGCTAAGCGTCTGTCTAAACAAATATCAGGAATCATAGGTTATTGTCAAATATTTGGACCGAATCTAATTAGGAAAATCCAAGAATTCAATACAATAATTTAAGGATAGTTTACTTTGACTAATTTTAGAAAATTTTAATTTTTTTGAAAATATCCTAGAATAAATAGTTCAAAATGGTTATCTTGGAACAGCGTTTCATAATAAATAAGAATATATTTTTACTTTTACATAAATATAAACAGTTTGAAGGTAGTTTACAAGTAGCTGATTTGTGAAAATTTGATTTAAAAAAAAGATTTGTACATTTTTTTTTGAAAATTCATATGTAAATAATGTTTATTGCTATCAACAAGAAGATGATATATTATATTTTACGAGTAAAATTTATTTAAGCGAATTTAATTGAAAACCTATTTCGGAAAATTTTGTTCCAAGCTATAATACACTAGATGAGAAAGCTTGTACAATTGCTTCACTCAATTTATTTATATTTTTTGTCCATGCGTCTTACTATCCGTTCAGTATGTAGGCATACATATTACTTAAGAGTATGTGGTAGGCTTAGGATGATTAAATTGAGGCAAACATGTATCCAAATTATCATGGAAGAAGAGTGGGAAGCTCATTTAGGAAGAACCACCCACAAAAGATCAGACCAGGATTTGAACCCCAATCGACCGCTAATGGGAGTCCATTTTAATGTGAAAGTGTCATCTTAGACCATGCAGCCACAAAAGTGAATCCAAACATAGTTTCTACAATACAGATCTATATTTTTGTCACAACTTGTGAATGAGGGGAATGCCAGGCCTCCACCGTAGTTTGTATCTCACGTTAAACTGTAGGTCCTCCATTTCATCTCACAATCACCCAACCATTACACATTAGCGTAAGTGCGTACAGCCCGAGCGTGTAGTAAGACACGGTACTAATTATAATATATTTTTAGAATTGTCATAAATATATTTAAAATAACAATTTCCATTTAAGATAAAATAATTATTAAAAGTGTGTCATTTATCTATTTAATGTACCAATGAAGCTATAAATAGTTTTTTAAATTTTATTGACAGTAAATTTTAATGTTTTGAATGTTTGAAATTTTTATTCCATTTCTCGTTTCCGTTTTCTAGTAATGAATTATAATATTCTATGTTTGGAGATGGCCCATCTATTTTCCACCCTTGAACGCTTCAATTAAAGTTAAAAGCAAGACCGCGTTGGCGTCGAATATCGCAAGAACAATGGCTTCAACCCCCGAGGCATCGTCCCAAAGGTTTTGTTCCATGAAGAACATTCAGCAAATGGATAGAGATTTAATTGATTGGACTTCTTGAATAGGCTAGCTAATTATCAGATTGATCCTTCTACAGTAATTAAGTCGGAGGAAGAGTAGGGATGAAGTACGTCTTTAATCTAGAATCTCCTCTTATTCTTTACACACTATGGAAGAGGGTGGGTTTTTTTAGGGGATGAAACGTGACGTAGTGTCGTGTCGGGGCTACCCTCTAGCTAGACGATAAATATTTAACGTGTCTCCCCGTGGATGTCTTTCCTTTATAAATGCTCCTATCAAAATTGACCCTTCAGGATGATGGATTTCCAGTGGCAGCATGTTGAACAAATAGTAGGGGAGGATAAGGGTAATACACGTGTGTGTTGTACATTGGGGGCCTAAGGTTGGAAGTGAGATACAATATTGTGGTAGTCATAAAGTTAAAAAAAACTTGGGGAGCTTGATAACATTTAGTTGCACTTAGCTTGTCAAAGTATTACTTAAAGTAAAGTTTCAAGAACTCTTATGGCCATAATAGGTCCAGGAATTCAATGCCCTCAACCTTAAATACATCCCAATTTTTATAGGAGGGACCTTTTAAAAATACAGACTTTTTTCAGCCAAATTAATAGTGTTTTTTCTATTTTATGAGTATTATTTTATAGATTTAGACAATATCTATCAAAAAGTGATGATAGCAGATACCATGAGCTGTTGTGTGAGGAGATTAAAGTTAATAAAGTAACTGTTTTAATTTCCAAAATGGTTATAGATTCTCCCTACATGCAAATTCGGGTACACTTACCCTAAATTCAAACTTAATAATCCCTAACTATTTGTGTTATTAGTACATATGCGTATAGCTTGAACATATAGTAGGCCTAATATGTGGTGCTAAAAAACAAACAGTTTTACATATCAGATAAAGTCTCTTCCTATGAAGGTTGGACTGTAATCCATTGTCTACCAGCTCTGAATATCACCAGGATATAGCATGGGCTCTAAACCCACTCATCTGTCCATTATATTTGCCAGAAATTTAAAAATAACACGTTATTTTGTAATCGACGAAATATTTTAGGACGTTATATAATACATTTTTTTAGTACCAAATCTTACTACCTGTTTACACAAAATTAAATAAAACATTAAAAATATATCATTTGAATTTAGGCTAGGATTAAAATATAGAGAGTCAGCACCCCCTCCTCCCCATTCTTCTCGTTCATGGTTTCTTGTTACGCCAATGTCCCCAGGAAATTCATGTTTGAATCATTTTGAAAAATGGTAGTAATGAAAGAAGCTATAAATGTAAGAAGGTACCAAGTACAAGTAGCCCAGGCATTCTAGATACCTTAAACCCTAATTTTAATTTGTAATTTTATCAAAGATGTCTACATTTTGTTGCAAATAATTTTCAACGTTAACTATATCTAATAGAGCTTTAGTATTGAGTGATATAATCTGATATACTCTATGAATCAGTATGTACTTTCAGTACTATAATGTTTACTAACCTATTTTTGATCTAAAATAATTCAAGATTTTATTATTTGCTATAAAAAAACCACATAAAGCTTGCCATATTTTCAAACAACGTGTCTCAATAACTGACCGGGTTATATATATGCAAACTAATTATGTTATTGTCATTGAACGTCGTCAATTGGAAGGCGTGTTTGTGTAAACATTTTATGTTGTGATTGGCGAATGACATAACGAATGTTACGAGATTGTTATGATGATTCAATAAACAAACTAGAGGAACTGACGCAAAATGAAGTGTCAGCATTCCTGAGCTAGGAACCAGGCCAGCGGCCCGGCTAAAAGGGGTAGCTCTTTAGCTCCTCGGGGATGACTACAGAAGACCGTAATCTAGGATGTCACGCTGCATGTCACGGTCCACGCCGGCTAAGTCGTCGGGTTCATCAAGTACCGTTCGGGGCTGCTGCTCGAACCTAGGGAACCAGGTTCGACTACCGTGCAGGGACCACCTATCAGTCAGACAGGCCATTAGTTAAACCTCGTAACACCACGTTCTTTCACTCGCTTCTCTAAATTCATTTAGTCCTTCCCTTTAACTGCACTTTTAACATCACATTTGTAGCAGTTATAGTAGTATTAATAAACCTTTTAAAAGCCAAGTATTTCGTCAATCAGGAACCCACACAAGTAGGTATATAATCATCATCTCTTATCTTCGGCCAAAGACATCCTGACATATCCAATGCCCACAGCTAGTACATATGGAAACTAAGGGGGTTGAAATTATTGTAATGAGGTTGAGGAAGATATATTTTACCGTAAATATGCCTGTATTTGCGCAGAAGGAGAGTGGCAAAACTCTTAAGTAAAAAATCCTTTGGTGTAAACATCTTGGTTTCAAATTCCAAGGACTAGACGAGCTCGAATATTAGTCTGCACGTCCACCGATTTGGCCATGATACATCAAATTGAAATACAATCATGTAGGACTTTTGTCAAAACTACCTGTCTTTTTACATTTGTACTTTTCCACACAACACACAAATGCAGACACTATAAAAACACATTTAATCTTATGAGATTCATTTTCACATTTAATTTGATTAAAAATACATTTTAGACTGATTTATAAACTGTCCACACCCACCAGTTTAATATAAGACTTTATTATTTGAGGGTTAAATTTATTATTCCAGTACTTTAAATAATAAGATAAAACATTTATGAAATAAGTTCTTCGAAAACTCGATCCTCTAAATTCTCATTAAATTGGACTCATTTGCTAGATTTTATATGTTTTACATTATAGATATTACCATTCTAAACATTGGTGCATAGTCAAATTTATCCCAATTTAATATAAAATATTAACTATTTCAAACAATATTGAAAATGTATCACTAGCGTTGAAACAGTTCTCTTGAGTCCCAATTTTCAGGTAGAGCGCATGTACTTTATTTCTAAATAAAATACAAACTTTTTTATGTAAGGTCTTATCAAGACTGGAATACTTCGACAGTATATTAGTTTTGTCATGATTTATTCCTCTAGTAAGGAAAACATATTTTATTGACCCTTTTTTATTTATAAAAGAAGCTGTTATCAATTATTTGATAAGCTGTATACGTATTCCTTGTTTGTTCAAACTAGAGCAATACATTTTAACGATAGGACCTACTGGAGATTAAAAGTTATTACTATTATTTAGTAAAAATGGTCAAACTTTATATATGTTCATATATTTCAAATAATTTCCTTTCCCCCTTAAAACGCTATAGTGATTTTAAGTGATAGTTCAAAAATAAAACAGCAAATGTGAATTTAAGTGCACATTCAAACTATGTAAGATAAATGTGTTTTATAATATTATAATTTATCACCTAAGTATCTTACTATTTACATAATTAAAACAATAGTTTAAATCAAGCGGAAGTTAAAGTTCGAATTCCTAGTGCCATTTAGTAAGTAAGTAGGTAGGTAGTAAATATTTTATATTATTATTTTAAATATGTCCAGCCATAAATTACACACAGATTATTATATTAAACTGGTGTGCGTGGACAATTTATAAATCGGTTTTAAATGGACTTTTACACAAACAAATGTGAAAATGAATCTCATAAGATGATATGTGCTTTTAAAGCTGCCGCAATTTCACGTAAGAGTAAAAATGTAGAAAAATAAAGTCTTGAGACAAGGTCTACATCAGGCATGTCCAACACTCGACCCGAGTGTTCATTCTGTGCAGCCTGCCAGCTCAAAACAAAACACTTCAAATTTTAGAAATAAACTATAAATTTTTCACTTTTAGTGGACTTATATGCTCGTAAACTTCCAATAAGTTTTTATAATTGTAAGTATAAAGTCACTTGTGTAATGTGTGTATAGATAGATTGATGGATATGGGTTTATCTGTGTAGGGATATTTATATATGGTTTATGTGTGTATGCTATACTCACTTTGCTCGTTGGGGCTCCATCCCTGAACCCCCAATGATTTTTCTTTGTAAGTGGATGTAAACTAATGTAATTACAGAGCAGTTTTTTGATAGGTCCTACCGTTTAGCCACAAGAGACCTCCTTTTTTCGGGGGTTAAATTTAAAAATAATAATATTTTTTTAATTTTTCCGTCAGTTACAGGCTAGAAGCTATAAGTTTTCAAGTTTCTAGTTCATCTGGAAGTAGGCAAACATTAATATCAGTGAGTGAGTCAGCCGTGTGGCTTTATAGTAGTATAATTCTGCCCTCAGGCATTAAAAATTTCCTGTATGGCCCCCGGCCAATTCTCCAATAACTTACTCGTCCTTCCGTCAGGTAAGGGTTGGACATGCCTGGTATACGTGATTGTAGTTCAAGTTGATTTATTATAGTCGGAATGGTAGGTGCACAGAATTGTATTTAAAATAATCGAATCTGGTTTTCCAATTGACGACGAGGTTACAATTTGAATACTAGATTGTTTCACTGAAGTTTTTTCCCCCTAAGAGTGTTGCCATACTACCATAACGCACATGCGATGCAAATAAAGAAAATATATCAAAACCTTTTTGAGATAAGTGGGCACGCTCGTATATATAGTTGAATCGTTGTATTTTAGACTAAAATTCTTGATTAAAATCTCTACCAGAACAATTATTTATTGTTGCTCAACCCAATTCACAAAAATATACCTTCATATTTGCCAACGGCGTGTGGTGGGGTAGCGAAAAAACTTAACCTTATACAACAATAAATTTAAACTTCATTTTTTACTTGATCATAAAAAGAGACTGTGTTTTAATTGTGACAATTTTTGGCCTTGGGAATATGATTAATATTTACGTTTTATGTTCCCCCGAACTCAAAAATATGAATTTTACCATTCTGCCTGTCCCCATATCTGTCCTTCTTTGCACATGGATCCAGAACGGATAGATGGGTTTTGTTAAAACTTTATATTTATATGTTATAAGTATTACCTCTGGAAGGTTTATATAAATTTGATCTCAGCCCTAAAATTAAGGATAACTAGTTTACTAATGAATAATATTTTTGAATTAAACATTTTTTGAAAACTACCATTATGATTTTGTTTAAAATGTGTATTTATGGTGTGTTTAGCCTGGAAAATAACACTGAATACGTGTTTATTGGTGAAAAATTCACTTAAGGGTAGTTTTATAGTGATAAATATATTGAAATTTGAAGTTTTGAAGTCAAAAATGGCTCCAACAATTATGTTTATATGGATATTACAAATAATACTGTAGGCTATATTTGTTTTTTGTGTAAAATTCGCTTTTGTGGTGGGTATGAGGAAGGTTAAATGTATGAAGTGTACCTGCATTTAGAGCATATAACCATTTTGGAAAACACCCCCAGAACAGCCGGTTGGGGTTCGCGCCCAGATATCTTCATCACCGCCAGTCCAGCTTACATTGAGAGTGACGTTGTGGGCAAATGTTTATTTTTGTAATATCAAACTATATTTGCCCGCCCTTTGGCCCTTCAGTTCCCGAAACATGGGCAGAACTACCTATTTACTTACAAATGGACAGAAGTGCATTTAAGAGACCAGTTATAGCAGAAGAAAGAGATCAAGGGATGTGTCTAAGGTGACTAAGGTTGGCATGGTAGCTACCCCTACAGTATATGATTCATAAAGCCGAGGATAGTGTCCCAGCTGAATACACGTCTGTCGTTCCTCAGCAAGACAAAAAGAATTATCAATTTTAAAATGAGGGCTTCTTTTCCTTTATTAGTGTGGAAATAACGTCCGGGAGGTTGGGTGCTGTGTCTATTGTATAATTATGATATTTTTAAGTCGTATGCTGATGTAATTAGTCAGTTTAGAGAGTGAACGTTAAATACCTTTGTTTTTAATATGGTTTTTCCTTTATTTTTAGGAAAATTTAGTTGTATTTAATCATAATTAAGGTGGATTGTTGTAGCGTGTCAATCAGATTGATTGCACACCTACAAGGAAAAAGTTAACTATTTATTACTATTCGTGTAATTGGGTGCCACGTTTGAGTTATATCGAGATATTGAAGATAAATTACCTCAAAGTTATACTCTCTCATACAAAAAAAATACGTTTAACCCTACGTTCAAACACGTGGATAGTCAAAAATAATTATATCTTGATAATTGCTGGTCTACATATCAAAAAAGAGGGCTAATTTTGTTATAGTTATGAATAAGATATGTGAATGCGTGCCCTTGTTATAAGATGGGGTCAGATACAAAAATTTACAGCCGACCATGCGGCCGTCTAGAAAATTGAGAAAATCTACATCTATATTATTTCTTCGCGTAAAGATAACAGTGAAAATCAAATAACTAAATTATTACTGATGCATTTTGATATAGGATATATGTGTATAAACTCACCCACGGGCATATGCCTGCAGATATCATTAACTCACTCCTAAAAACACAGGATTGTCTATAATGGCGGCTCCACGTGGTTCAACTCTCGCCTGTTCAGTACAGAAAGAAGCGTCGAAATGGAGGCCAC
>CABFOW010001376.1:104690-128563 GCA_902141385.1 Timema californicum | reverse complement strand
TCAACCTTGTCAAGTGAGACTGTGTAAATGTTATACTATAAATTTGTTCTATATTTTGCTCTAACTAATTCTCAAAATACTCTCCTTTTTAGAAATTCTACAGCCTCATGCCTGGCCACTGTGTTGCCCAGGTAGCCACAAGTAATCAAGTAATCCCTCAAGTTAATTTGTCTTGAGAAGAAATTTAAAATTCTATAATTTTCTACCTAATTGTAAAACTTGTACATTTTTATGCTTTTAATGTCTACTAAATAAAACTATTGTGAAATTGAAATGTTCAGTTTTCTAATTTACTTAGTTTAGCAGTATTTAGTTGCAATAATGTTGCAATGTGTATTTTTTGAAGTTCTATAATAAATATTTTTGACACAGTAAATACCTACGTTCTTCATCAGATACGTTTATTTTGAATTTCTACGTATGACAATCCTGTTGAATATTGGTCACGGGCATCCTGAACATTTATCGTACGTTTCTTATCAATATTTAAGAACTGTTGATATTAATTTATCTATGAAATAATTTAAAAGTTTCTACTGAAGTGTTTCTGTCCATCTATAATAATATATAAATATGTCAATATAACAGGACAGCCTTTTAATAGGTGAGATATAAAATATTCTAGCTCGTTGTGTTGATGACTTCACTGTAGACTAAATTATATAATGTGCTGTAGATAGTTAATTGGTAAAACACTACGAAAATTATAGCTCAAGTCAGTCATTCTGGCAAACAGTCCTCGAATACGTCTATCTATTTAGGTGAACAACTCCACCTCGTCTTGGACAAGAACTACATAAGTCCTACCTCAATGGTCCTTGCTGTCAAACATAAAAAAAACCACTCTTAACACACTCTAAAGACTCTCCGAAGAACAAGAAGAGACTAGTCCTCGTTAGAACTTATTTATAGCTTTAAAAATGTATAATTTAATTTACTGGTATGTAACTATACACAAGCAAAGCTGACTTTCAAAACAAATGTGTAAACTAAAAAATGTGAACTGTTTTGAATAGTTTTGCTGACTCAGGCTTTCATTATTACGAGGAAACTGTGTCTATAATGTAACACACATAATATGTTACTAAACACTGACAGAAGCAATATTTTATTTATTTTGGAACAGTAATTTTTCTGTATAGAAACGGCCAGAATTACTGACCTTAGCGAGCGTTGCTTCCCATAAAACATTGAACCTCCTTATCTTGTGTAAGTAGACAGAGCGAACCAATAACACTCTTTACTCTGGTAAAATAAGGTTTAGAATCAACATGACAGTTTGTTGTTCTGCACCTCAACCAGTCACATGTGACGAGTTACAGCAGCCTCTCATGGTGAAAGCGACCTGTGACGTCACACCTCGAGGCTATTGTACGTGACGATGGTCGTCCCGACGCAATAAACTTGCCGCTGCAGGGAGAGAGCGTCGTCCAGTCAGCCAGCCACACAGCTCAACCACCAGTGGTTCATATCGTCGCCTTGGTCAATATTATCCCACGCACACACTCACACATACACATACACATACACACACACACACACACACACACACATGCACACACCCCGATTACTGCTCGGAGACGTTTTTACTGAGTAAATAGGAGGGGACACCGATTATATCCCCAAGGGGGGGATTGTCATAGAATCTTAATGGCTCCGGAGATGCGGGTTTCAGTCCTGGTGGGTTCTATCCCTTCTCGTCCCCCCCCAACCCGACCAACCCCCTGACGACAGTTTTATCTTTAGCTTGGTGTGTTTTTACAACCACTCAGTCTCGTGGTCGTTTAGTAACTCATGGTTCGTGGTACCTATAGTCCAATTTTCAAAAGAATGACTTTACCTGACAGCTAAAAAGCTACTAGATATAATTTATGTAATTTGCAGCTGTTATTTTTGACAGATAATGTCGATATCTATAAAAAAATACTAGTAACATAGATTTTATCATTGCTAACCCTAAATACATATCCATGTATTTTCTAAAGATATCTGCCTACCTAGATCTCTAAGGACTATAAGAAAATGTTTTATCCGTACAGCACTGCATTTTATTTCGTAACAGGGAACTGTGTTGAGTTGACCAGTTTTATATATTATGAATAATATATGAGGCTAATTTCAATAATAGCCTGAATCATTGAGCACATGAGCAAAGGCAACAGTCTGAACTTGTCTGGTACAATGGTAACTGGGAGATCACGGTTTGAATTTTGGTGAGATGTAACGAGTTTTATTTGCTACTATTCCTTCATAGAAAATGCGGGTACAGCTTCTCTAAAGTATATCTTACTCATACCTGATTCAATGGTGAAATATAGTAGGAGAGTTTGGATGGGTAGTAAGACGAGGGCCGTAAAGATCCCTATGTTGGTATAGATTGAACAATATTACTTTCTAAAACATGGAGTTAAAAAATACGCAGATTCTGTACGTTTCTCCTGATTTTCTTTGAAGGAAGGGATTTTGTATTCTATTCGTACGTACGGCATAAGCCTTATTAGCAGCTAAACCTAAATTATATTTATGAGGAGGACAGACTAAAGGAAATGTACGTACCATTCTTAGCATGAATAAAGAGCGGGAAAAATCATATATGAGCCCCCCTTCCCTCCTTACACCTGACTGGAATTGAAATCCCGACATACCTGTAATTTAAGACAAAGATAAATACGTATGCAATGACTTTAACCACTCGACCACTGATTACTTGGTGAATTCAAAGATATTTTAAGAAAGGGGTTGCATCTTTTCTTGACACATACTTTAAACACTATAACACTAAATATGGGATGGCACGTCCTGCCTGGATCAGAATAGAACGGGCCATTTCATTAGAGTTTATGTAGGTGTCGTCCCATATTTAATACAGCTCCACACTTGAGGCGTACTGAGCCTGACTATGAAGCTGCTACGTTCCATTGTGATCTAGGCAGGTGTCGTCCTGTATCTAGCATAACGCCGCACTTTAGGCAAGCTTAGTCTATCTATTAAACTGGTCCTTAGACGCCAATGAGTATTCGACACCACAAGTAATCTTATCCATTAAAGGATAGCACTTCCCCTCTTCCACTGACGGGTATAAATACTCGTTATGCCATTTGCCCATGAGCAGCATTGAGTTATATTATAAAAAATAGATAATTTCCTTGTTTAACACCCACAACATTTGGCGATACTCTTGGTAAGACACATTCAAATGTCCAGGAGCTATGCGTAAAGGAAACCATTGAAACATCTGTTACTAAGATAATGCAAACACATGGTGGCCCACGGAAAAGTAGCCCACCTCCTATATCCAGCAGGTACCTCACTCTGAATTGGAGGGGGTCAATCCCCTTTCAT
Source organism: Timema californicum (assembly GCA_902141385.1). Taxonomy (NCBI): domain Eukaryota; kingdom Metazoa; phylum Arthropoda; class Insecta; order Phasmatodea; family Timematidae; genus Timema; species Timema californicum. The sequence goes on along the minus strand of CABFOW010001376.1, from coordinate 125,221 downwards.
CCATATTGCGACATGAAGAATGAGCAAGTTAACTGCTTGTCTAAAAAATTATTTACTTATTCTTCATATCACAATATGGATTGAAGGGTATTGACCTCCTCCTATTCAGAATGAGGCACCTGCTGGATATAGGAGGCGGCTACTTTACCGTGGGCCACCCTGTACCAATAGTAAAGGAACAATGAGACGAACAATGTCCAGGAAGATTTGGCACGAAACTGATCACGTAACCCTACTTTAGACCGTTGCACATGCTCGGGGTGGGACGCGAGCATATTCTAAGTCACGGACACTGACTATTATCAATATTCTATAGTTGTGGATGAAGAAGGCTGTCATTAATCACATCATAGAGGCAAGTCTAATTTGGATTAGCTTAGGGATATTTACTGTTCCCACGCTACGCCCTTAAATAAAATACGAACTTAGAATTAATACACACTTTTGTGATTAAAAATTAAATGTCTAAGATAAAAACCAATAAAATAATGTAACTAAAATCATACATTTTTATGGTGTAATATCTATGGATTTGATATTATATAAGGTTCGAGTAGAAACTTATAAATGACAGATACCCAGTGGGTTTATAACGTTCCTAGTTCTAGCTGTATCCAGTATGAGAACAAACAGGGGAGGAAGAAAATACAAATGCCAATCCAATTTATGTTGTGATCCCCCTATAAAATTTCTTAGTTAGATTCACAAAAATACAGTCTATGCTCTCATACATATTACCTTCCCCTTCCAAGGCATTTGGGTCTTAATGATTAACCAAAAATGCTTTTTGCACTTTTCATTTTAACTTTTAAACATTGTATACAAGTCTAGATTATATGTAAGGTTTCAAAGAAAATAGGTTTGTTTTCAATCAAGAAAACTTAATACCCATGTAAGTGACTGTTAAAGGTTTGATCAACATTTTTAAGTTAAGCGTAACATCTGTTTATTAATATCCAAGCTACCTAATCAGTTCCTCAAAGCCTACTTGGGGGAACAAATGTCCACAATGCAGTTGTTAAGCCTATTATGGAAATGAGAGTTCTAAGGCTACAAAATAGATTAAGAATCCTCAATAATATTAATATTCTTTACTGTGACTATTAAAACATGAAAATATTGGTTTAAGGGGGGCTATATATATGTTTTTAATAACTTACTTTCATATCGGAACAGTAAAATTTCCAGTAAAACGTCGGTGAAAACAAGCCACTTTTTCATGAATTTTGTAACCATAATAAAACTTAAGATATAACTTTTTAAATCATGTAGAGGAATGTTTTCCAAATTGTGGTACGAGTCCTCCAGGTGTACATGAAGAATTTAGGGAGTATGCGACGTACCACTAAGTTTTGTTGATTTTTTTTTACTATGGTAATTTGATGAACAAATTAAAGCAAATTTTAACGGGATGCCATTGACTTTTAAAAGCCATTACTTCCCTCTGATGCGGCTGTGTTTAGTTAAAATTTAAAATTACCGTTCATACTATAAGAAATAGCGAGTATTTGTTTCCTTTTTAAAATAAATGAAAATATGAAAAAGGAATTCTGGTTGTTGATGTGTCAATTCTGCGTCTCCATTTATGCCTCTCATTTGTGTACAAGAACGCAATACTATACCATACTAATTCAGTCAGTATAACTCAAACATAAAAACTATTGAATCATCTAAGAGTAAACCTGTTTTAATCTGTTACTAATACGGGTTTCACTTTAAAAACGAAAAGGAATAAATTTACTTTTAATAAGGAGTGTATTAATGAAGGTAAACAGGAATGCAACGGCGCTTAGTAATTGACTGGTAAATAAATTGTTTGGGTGTTGGTGGTGATAATGCATTTTAAAAAGTGAACTTAGATAAGATCAAGATAAGATCAGGTTCAGATAGGTTGAGTTAAGTAAAAATAAACAGAATAAACAGAGCCAAGGAGCCTTTGATTTAACAAATTGTGATATAATACCCATCTTTCTTTTCTAGATGAAATGGGACGATTTTGTCAAAGTCACTGAAGTGGGGGGAGGGATGAGGGGGCCGGGGGGAGTGTTGCAGAACTAGGGTGTAACCTGTTGGATAGGCCATGTGCCCCAACTGGTAAGTGTTTGGGAAACACTGCTGAAGAGATATGTTTACAAGGTTTAACTAAATTTTTGCTTGAACCAATTTTTTAAATAACCAACCAATTTTTAACTAATGCTGGATTCCTGAACGCCTGTAATGCATCTCAGGCTAGTAATAGGCCCCATTTTTTTAATTTCCCCATATTTTAGTGACACCTCTAGTGGTCACCCCCTTCGAGAACTTCTGCACTAAGACCCTCTACGCCCTCTAGTTAGCGGTAGGACGTCATGCGAGGGAAGATTCGTTCCAACCCTTAGTTTCTTTAGCTCTTCCTTATCACAGCCGAATATAAACCTGGACCTCAGCCAGTTGGAACCGCGGGAATGGTATCCTCCATTAGAAAAGTGATCCGGAGCCAAACCTATTCAGCACACATTCTCCGAGCAAATGTAGCTTGGAAAATTGGTGAAGAACGGTCTTCCTGGCGGTTTCTTTTTCGAATACATCTTCCTACCACCCTCCCTTCCTCCTTCTTTCAACACATCCCCTTTCTTAGTTCTATTCTTTCCACACCTTGATCTTTTTTCACTCCTCCCATTTTTCCTCCTTTCTCTCTAACTTGTTTTTTTAAACTTCTTTGTTGGCAAGCGGGAGACCAACTTGCCGATTAAGGCATTAAAACATATTGAATAAAGTGTTCAGTAGATTGGAAGAAAGTAGATGGCAAATCTATGACTTTCTTTAGAATTGTTGGGGGATTATTTCTAACAGTGAAGACTCAAATTCGAAAAAAATACACATATTTTTTTACACTTTTTAATATTTTGAATATTTTCACCATAAAAATTCTTTAAAATATTTATTTATGTTACAACATAAGTGTATACAAAAGAAGGGAATGAGTATAAAAAACTTGCATTTTAAAATATTGCTTTGAACTACGTATTATTTAAATAGAATACTACATACACTATAAGATAAGAATGTTAAAATTTATTTAAAGTGATGTGACGAAAGAAAGGATGCTTTATTAGGTTTTGACTTTAAATACTAGCCTTTAGCAAATTTATTTATTAGTTAATAATACTCATCATCTAAGTGATTATAACTTATTGGCAGTATAATAACATTTAAATTTTAGCTAATGATATAATTTGCAGTGTTTAAAAACTTAAAATAGTTAGCTAATACATATATCTTATATAGCAAACTCTTTGGACCTTTGTATCATATTTCACATTAAGCCATTTGAGTAACACCAATTCAAAGCTTTATTTTGTTAATGAATGTTACAATTAATTTAATACTAAAACTAGAAAATAATTTATGATTACTACAAAATATGAAGTATTAAAGATTTACAGAGTAAGAGAAAATTAGTTTAATACCACCTGAAGATAGGTTTAGAAAAAACAATTCACGAACCTGACATTATTGCAATAGGTTGATATTGAACCTCTATATGCCAAGTTAAGGTGGGAAACACAGTCAAACATACTGTTTACTATTATAGGATTAACTCATTAAATAATGTTTCTTGAAACAAGGGATTATCTGGAAAAAAATGTTTTATGTAAGCATTTCCTTTGGCTACTAAATTACTTGACTTGTACATTAAAAGTGGGTGCACACTTTGACATATCGCACCAGTTCTGAAAATATTCAATATACTATGGGTTTCATCACCATTTGTATTCATTTTTAAACAATAATGTAGGCAGAAAATTAAAAAAAATCCTAAGTGGTTGATATTTATAAGGATAAGACAATAATCAAAGAAAGTTTAAACACGTTATTTTATTTAATACATAATATATTAGAGCCCTTGCAAGCTGATCTCACAAAGTGTTATTTCCACTTTCAGATAGAACTGTTCAAATATCTAATAAATAATTTATTAATGAAGTTATCTTCAATCAGTGCATTCTAATTTTTAAAAAATCTCAAAAATCCAAGTCCTCATGCAACTCTCATAACTAATTTATTTTATAAATAAATGAGATGATATGGAGACATACCCAGACTGAGAATATTTTATGAGCTGATGGCATATGCCATAATTCGCGCCTACCTTAAGTGGACATTTTGTGTACCAAAGCAGGGGGTAATATTTTCCGGCATGTATGTTTAAAATCTTGAAACCTCCTTTACCAAACTAATCCAAAGTAGAAGGCTCAAATAGTTAATCAAAATTATAAACACAATCAAAGTGAGTCGCTTGAGCAATTGTTTCGAATGCCCGAGAACAAACATTTGAAACTAAGAGCAGGCAACTCATCTGGTTGCGAAAATAATACTTAGATGGGCGTCATCAAAAGTATATAAGGCCTAGGTACAAAAAAAGAAAAAAAGGATGAATGAACACATATGTTAAACAACAGTTAGCCTAAGAGTATCTTCACTATTCATAACATCAAGAAGAAAAATATGCTTTTGTTGTTATTTATTCATAGAAAATATAATTAAATATATATTTGTTAACAGGTAGAACTATATATGATGGTATAAACAAAATTATTAATGATAGTCGTAGATTCGGTAAATATATAATATTTATCATAAATCTAACTGGTTAATATAAAGAAATTATCAACGTTAAATATAAAATTATATTTAACAATTTGCATGAGAAAACGAACAACAGTATTTTAATCATCACAAGCCACAAGGAACTTTATTGAAAAGTAACGTTAAATTGACCCTAGTAAAAAACTATATACACATTTTATACCTATCTAATTAATATGTATAAATATGTAAATAAACAACAACAACTTGAAAAAGGTGAGTCCTTAAGACTTCTATAATTCACTTAAAGACTTCAATTCATATTCCCATTTTACAAGAATAAATCTACACAAAATAATTAAGAGACTAGAAACTTGCAAGAGTACTTTAAAACAACAAGATACACTTTTCCCATTAGAGCAAAAATTCATCAATAAATAATCGTTATCAAATCACAACATAATACCTTATTATAAAGAATTCTATCTATCAAGTCACAAGTAATATTCCAACAAAATATTAACAAACATCCATCTCACCAAAATAAACCTATGTCTCGATATCCTAATCTTTGACTATTCTCAAATAAATGACATTTATATGAAGTTTAATATTGGTCTATGGTTTTCGCTATTATTAAGTTACTCAATTAAATACTAATTATTAAAGTCCGAAAAGAGAATTTAGAAAGAGTTACAAAAATAAAATATGATTAAGCCGAAAATAAATTTGTTCTTACATTTTTAAATATATGTAACCACGGCTACGTACTTCTCATTGTAAAGCCAAGTCCAAGATCTGGACATGTTCCATCCCGGGCACTATAATATATGCAAGAAAATCCAGAGAACATGGAAGGAGAGGATCAAGGTGGAGGAAAACATTAGGATCACCAAGGAAGGGGCTACTCGAAACAACATTATCTTCTACAACAAACTCCAAACAACTGGAATGTTCTTGGGCTAGAGTAGGGCAGGCATCTCTTCCTTCTTAAGTTCTTGGGAATGTTTTAGTCTCTAGCGAACTCTAGTGGCCACCGTTTGAATCTTGTTGGGCTTGGTCAGTTGATCACGCGTCGCAGTTATTCTTGGTTGTGTTTCGTTGTATCTCTGATCTGTTGTACAGAAATGCTGGGATGGTGAAATGGGGCAAATTTGTTTATTTCTCCGACTCGTCTTCAATTGTAGCCAAATGTTACAATCTTATTATATACACGTCATTTATCAGTCATTGTTTGGATGTGTTAATGCTTGTGTAGGCTAATAGCATCAAATACTAGATTAATTTTCAACTACATTAAAAACCAGAGCCCAAACCATTAATTTGGCACGTATTAAAATGAAAGAATGTCCTAGGAATACGTTATTGACTCCAATCAGGAATCGAACATGAGCGAAACTCATTTAATTAGTGGGTAGATTATATAAGATAATATATATAGATTATATAAGATAATATTTGTACATAAATATATATATAGGCTACTTAACGAGGGTATGGGGCACCAGTAATAATTTAGTTTTATAATTCAAATCAATATAAATGTGACAGTTCCAGAATGATTAATGATTTAACTTAATGGAAATTGAAAGTTACAAATTTTAAAACTTTTTAACAAATTATTAGTTAGAAAGGTGACCTGGTGGTCTAGGGGTAAGGTGTCAAACTTCTGTACTGGGTGTCCGGGGTTCAATCCTCGGTACCGGCACAGGTTTATCTAGTTTCCAAACACTTCCTTCACCTCTGACAAGACGTGTATTAACTTGTGAATTTGATGAATGCCAGGCCTCCACCGTGGTTCTGATTCCACAGTAAACTTTAGGTCCTTCATTTCATCTCACAATCACCCTACTATTACACATTAGCGTAAGTGCGTATAACCCAAACGGGTAGTAAGACGCGGTGCTAATATTAATAATATTAGTTTGAAAAGGCACATAATGGAAATTGAGGTTATTATTTATTAGTGTTTTGCGATTCAGTTAGTGAACTCCAAATCATACTGCCTCTCCTGGTTTAGTTTCCATTAAAGAATAAATCTGTCCCATCGAAGGCTTGAATCACAGTTTCTTAATAGTGTTTGATAGGATAATAAATCTTAACTCTCCAAACGCTCTTACTCAGCTTAAATACTTCAATATTAATCTAGATTCTATTTTAGTTGGTTCGTTTGACAAAAAATTCTATTGTCTTAACCCAAGGCGTGAGTAAGGCCTTATTATAGGAATCGAACCCACGTTAGCATGTCAAGAGGATGGTAGAAATACATTAATAAATCATAATCCCATCTGTAAAACCACCCTTGATGCACACAGTCAGAATTGAATCTCTGACTTTGTAGTAAGTATCGGCTACGTGCAATGCGTATCTGGCGCCTTATATCACTTAGCCATTACTGAGGATCTCGTTTATATCCTATTTACCAGCAGGTCTCAATTCAATTTTCAAAGTAAGGACCTTTTATAATATACAAATATATTTGTTGATGTCTGGATTGATAATATTTCATTATTCTATTAGTGAATATATACTGATATTGATAATATCTACCAAAATAAACGGTTGCAAATGACATGCATTTAAGTACGAATACGAGAACGTAGTTCTAGTAGCTTTTCTAATAATTGTCACAGAATTGCCTTCCTATACAAATTGTATTGTGCATTAAAAGTTGAACCAATAATATAGAGATAGCTTTATTGGATATCTCTTATATTCAAAGGGTTTTTTATACTGATATTTAATTATTATTATTATTATTAGCACCGCGTCTTACTACCCGTTCGGTGTTATACGCACTTACGCTAATGTGTAATGGTAGGGTGATTGTGAGATGAAATTAAGGACCTACAGTTTAACGTGGAATCCGAGGCCTGGCTTTCCCCACATTCACAAGATGTATTGTCAGAGGTGAAGGAAGGGGTTTGGTAATCAGACAAATCTGTGCCGGGACCGAGGATTGAACCCCGGCCGCCAGCAGAGAAGTCTGACATCTTACCCCTAGGCCACTAGGTCACCGACTGATATTTAATTAATATTTTAAAGTATTTACCTATAACAGACGTAATGAGTTGATAGAAGACATCTATGTACACATAAAAAAGTCTTAGTATATTATTACTATCACCGCGTCTTACTACCCGTTCGGGTTATACGCGCTTACGCTAATGTGCGATGGTAGAGTGATTGTGAGATGAAATGGAGGACCTACAGCTTTACGTGGAATCCAAGCCATGGTGTAGGCTTGGCATTCCCCACATTCACAAGATGTCTTGTCAGAGGTGAAGTTAAGGGTTTGGTAATCAGATAAATCTGTGCCGGGACCGAGGATTGAACCCCAAACGCCAGCACAGAAGTCTGACACCTTACCCCTAGACCGCCAAGTCACCGACTGTCTTAGTATAATATATTAATTAGTCATATCACATTTGTCATCTTAATTATGTTTCCTATCATTTAGTATAGGTTTCATTTCTCTAAAGGAAAGTTTTTCTGTTTGACACTTTGAAACATCATCTAAAGCTTGACTTTCCCATACAGATAAAATAATGTAATTGCAAAAACTTTCAACAGTTAGATTATATTATAGGAATCTTGAGGTTTTATGTGCCCCAAACAAAAAACACTGGGTTTAAAACGAGTAGTTCTGTCCTCCCCCTGTCTGTCTGTACCCGGGCTTGTATACGAAACTATCTGATGAATTTCGTTTAAACTTAATATTTAGATGTAATAGGGACGTACTTTGGAATTTTTGGTACCCTAATCCTAAATTCAGGGTAATTTACAGATGAGTGATTTTTTAAAAAAAATTTTAAAATCTTAAATCTAGCGATTTGACTCAAAATGGATGTTTTATCTGATAACCACTATAAATAAATGTATTTATTTGTTTTTATGAATTAATATAATTTCACAGAAGTAATCTGGTGACATATTTTAGAAAAAAAAAAGAAGTTTAACGATATGTTTAATATAGGCATTTGGAGATTTTAATTAACTATAAATAATGTTTGTTGGTTTTCTATAGTAAATTAATTTAAGATTAGTTAACTTTTGATAAATTTTAGAAAATTTAATATATTTACAAAGTGGCCTTTACTAATTAACTGAAAGTTGGTATCATGGAATAGTTTTTCATGATAAATTGGAATTTATATATATTTTTTACAAACATAAATATTTTAGGGGTGGTTTACAAATACATTTTTTTCTCCTAGCTTTAACATATGAGAAAGTTTGTACGATTGTGTCGTAACATTTATTCTGCACTAGGAGTGAGTATTTGGGTTTTAATATGTTATTCTATATTGAGTAGGCCTATATTAAAAATATTAAAAAATATATATATGTGTTTAAAAATTGCACTTTAAGAGTTCAGTAGTTAAATCACTAAATATATTAAGGTTTATGTTACGCGTTCCTATTTTTTTTATTAAGCTCTTTGATAAATTATATTTGATGTAATTTTGTTGACCAATCAAATATATTTAATAAAATAATGTTATTCTGCAAATCTTCAATAAAATATTTTCATTATATAACACGAGCTATGAAATAAAACAGCAAACTCTGAAATATTAACCTGGACTTGCGAATCAGATAAATATATAAGAGCACAGTATGAATATAATATGTTATTATATAGCACAAACTCCATAATTAGTCTACATCATAAGTGTACTTTTTCCTTTTAATTAATAGCGCAACTTTGGAGACAAAATTTTAAATGGTTTCACGGACCATTCATAAATATTTTTAATATGATTGATATTCCTTTTTGTACATTTAAAACCAATTTGGTGTAATAAGATAACACATACTGGATCAAATTCGTCAACAACTTTTTTATCGTATGTTTTATAATATAAATATTTTTAAATAGAAAAATATTATGGCACTGTAATACGACCTCAAAACAAGTACCTACCTCTTTTGAGTAACTATAATTTAGATTCCCGGTGGCTTTAGTTACAAATAAAGTCAATATTGTTAAAATAAATTGCACACCATATATTATTTAATTGTTTTTATTTGAACAAAATATATTTAATTTCAGTATTATTAAAACACAACATAGTGTATATTATGTACAGTCACCTAAGCAAATCACATAACACACGTGATATTGGAGCTGCACTCCATTGTTTAGCACCGTTACAACAGTACACCGGTAGCCTAAAGTAAAACTAGTAAAAGTAGCTAACAAGCATAGAACCCCATCATACACTCCTATCCCCATATTACACCAATAACAGTTAGTATAAATCACGTACAGGTTACATCGGGTAACGTTATTTGCCACCCTAACATGTATTTATCTTTATTTATCTAATTGTTATGAATAGTTTCCAGTTGATTTTCGTTTGAAATTATGCAATTCAAAGTTCGGCTGCAGCTTAACACACTATGTTGACGGCCTGACAAATAATACTATATACATCCATTAAAAATATAAAAGGACGGAAGGAAGAACGTCTAGCATTGTTTTAAATAATTTAAATAATGAATTTTGACCTAATGAGGAACACTTACCTTTTATTAAACATATTAATTATCCTTCTAATAAGTTTGTTGACTCTTCTTTTTATTTTATATGTTGGCCTTGATTTATTTCAACGCATGCGCAGATCTATCAAACAAGTGAGTGGCAGATCTCGTGATTGTAAAAGAAGTAAGAAAAAAAGGACGTGATATAAATACCTCCAATCTAGAGCGCATTTTAGTTCTGACAAATATAAATAAACATTTAATTCTTTAAGAAAACATTGTTCATATTCATTGTCATACATTTCAATCTTTATATTAAATTTGCATTTTATTTTATATTCTTCTCTAGTCCATAGCCAACATTTTATCTTTTGTTTTAATAGTTTTCTATCTGGACTTGGAATAAAATAGAACGTTTTTAAATTTGATTCTTGGAACACTGTCTGAAGAAGATGGAGCAAATCTGTGTAGCTCCTAGTTAAATTTATTTTTAAAGTGGAACAATGGCTTGAAAGTAAAGTGCAAGTACACATATGGAAAGCTAAGTGTATGGGCAAGAATTAGAGATTGTTTATTTCTTTCAATAGTGGACGAGTTAATATTAATAAAAGGAAACAAATTTTAGAAATTAGTGCTTCAACATGAACGAATTCATTGGTGAGATTAAACCAAACCTTCAACTTTAAATTCTTATTTTTTTCTTTTATCAAAAACTAGGATTCATGTAACTATTTTCAGAAAGACTAAATATATTCAGACCTTTTATCTATTTTCGAGAATTAATGAACATTAAATTTTATGTATAAATATTAATTCTGTTTTTTTTCTTGTCCCTCAACATTATTATTTTATTTTGTCGAATTATAATTATTCGGATTTCCATAGGTGGGATTAATGAACATTAAATTTTATGTATAAATATTAATTCTGTTTTTTTTCTTGTCCCTCAACATTATTATTTTATTTTGTCGAATTATAATTATTCGGATTTCCATAGGTGGGATTGGGATGTATTAAAAAAGGAAAACAATAACCCACAAAAGTTCCAATAATTGTTTATTTATATATATTGTACTATAAATTAGTACATTTTATTTCAACAGTCTATTTTTTAATTTAAATTGTTCATGCTGTATTTTTAAGTACTACCCAGTGGTCTTGAGTATTAAGAGTCGTCGTGACACTGTCTGAATTAGCCGAGTTAAAGTTTATTATTATTATTTTCTCCTAGATACTAGGAGTGGCGCCCAACAAATACATAATTTTTATTTATCTTGACGTTAACTTTCATTAAGTAAACAGATTCGGAAGACACTGTTACTAGATTAGAAATATTTAAAATTATCTGTTTTTTCATCACAATCGTAATAATAAATCGATGTTTACAACCCTGCATCAATGCTTGGTACAAAATACTAAATGCGTCATGTACCATTGCACACTACCATTACAAATCTGCTCCAAATTTTGTTACAACGAATTACATACGTCACATACAATTGCACATTACCATTACAACTCTGATCCAACTCTGGGTACATAATACAAACGTCATATACCATTGCGCACTACTCTTACAACTCTGCTCCAACTCTTGTTACAATGGATTACATAAGTCACATACAATTGCACACTACCATTACTGCTCTGAACCAGATTTTGGTAGGCTACAATGAACCACATGCGTTCCATACCATTGCATCATTACAGCTCTGTTCCAATTCTTGGTACAATATATTATATGTACCGCATCCCATATTTCACTACCATTACAGCTCTTCCCCAACTCTTGGTACAATATAATAAATGTGTTGTATTTCATTGTACTTTATATTATCATCACAGCTCTGCGGTAACACTACGACTACGAGTTGCATTGCATCTTGTATAACATTATACATACTCCTGGAACGGGAGACCACGTGCATAAAACACCCTTAGGCACCCCGTCGAAACACACCAACTTAAGCGAGAAATATATTAGGTAAAACTATGAACTTAACTGCCCTCGGATTGTTATCTATCAATAGGTCCTATTATTGTATGATGGGGCAAATTTTATCTTCAGAGTGCGATTCCTTATAACGAAACAATCCGAAAAATTTTAAAGAATAAGCTTACATATTTTCACTAAGCATATTTTAAGTTTAATTACCTTGCCTGAAAGCAGTTATATGTACCCTTACATCATTTGAAGACGCGACCTTGCCTGAAAGCAATTATTGTATGTAACTTTACTCCATTTGACGATCCCACCTATTTTCAAAACTTAACTGACGACGTTCTTTGTTTTATATTTTTGACTTGTATAGCACACAATGCATTCGTTCTCTAAATTGCTTCAGTTTTGGAAAATGATTTTTATTTAGTTTTTACTTTCTCTTGACAACTCGGAGAGAAAGTTTTGTGTTCGTCAAAAAATCGTACTTGACATTTTGATAAATGTCGATGTTTCATGAAATCCTAAAACCAAAGAAGTTGTTTTCGCAATTCCATTTGTCTGTCTGTCCGTCTATCTGTACCTCAGGATAGAGCCTAAAATATTTTACCAATTATACAAAAACTTGATATCCCCTTCAAGGAGTTGTTGGAATTAGGAATATCTAACTCTAAATTTAAGATTAGTTTACTGAAGGGCAAAATAGAAAAAATCAGTTTTTTAGAAATTCATTCCGATGGTTTTGATTAAATTTTACATCTAGACACTGTTTATCATTGTAAACAAGTTCGAAGTTCTCATTTTATCGTGAAAGTGACTTTGAGGGTACTTTAAATGACCGAAATTTTCCAATTTTCATATTTTCTCCGCAATTATTTGAGATGCGTACTAACCTATAGTTGTGAAATTTTATTACTACTACAGATACAAATCTCTTATTTTTGAAATATATTTTTATAAAACCAATAATTACTGAGCTATAATAAAATAATTTATATATACTTTTTATTCAGGTCTTTGAAAATGAATATGATTCTTATGCTCTTTAGTGGACAAATATGTTTCTCTCTTCTCAATTTTTCTGTAAAAATGATCTTGGTTCCTAATGCTATAGAGTAAATAAAAGTGTATATTATTTTATTTATGATCTTTGTTGTAGGGTTTCTACAACAATGTATGGACCTATTATTTGGTTTCACAAGTCTTACGAGTTTTTAGTAAATTACTATTTTAAGATAAAGGTGGGAGAAAGTCTGTGCGGTGCACCAGACCATTTATTTCTTCTAGTTCATATACATTTGAATCAGTTCTTCATTCATAGGGTGATAACTACCCTAGTTGAGATTATTTAAAATTATTTCAGTGGGAGATTGAGAGCTGTGATTATTATTGAATCCAACAAAATAAGAAAAAAGGGAGAAGTAGGGATTAACATATTGTCTTGACACAAAAGCTTATCCTTATATTTAGATTATAACGTTTTTGTGCGAATATATTTTTAATATTAAGTTTTTTTTATTTATTTGAGGTATTTAACGAGCACTTTCTGAACCAACTGATTTTATCAGTACATGAGAATTTCTATGAGTGAGGGCTAAAGGGCCTACCAATTTTCCCGGGAAAGGTATTTTCACATAACTTCCAGGGTTATTTTATATGCCAAAATAAATATGAGACCGACGGCTTTACTTATTCTCCGAAGGAAGTTGTGCTACGGAATTTTATCGACCAATAAAAATCCGTCCACCTCAGTAGGGTCTGAACCCACGAGCACCTGTTCCTGAAACTACCACTTTACCCCAAATTCAATGAGGCCGACTTAAAGATTTAGTTATAACATACTTAATTAAAAAAAATTATACCACGTTTCACTATCCATTCGAGTTATAAGAATATACATAATAACTTTGATGTGGTAGGAGGGAGAAAGGTGGGAAGTAATAGGAAATGCACCCGCATTGGGATGAAGGGGTAGGGAAGAAGAAATACTGGAGGAAAAAATTTCACTTACAACCACACTAAATAAGATTCACATTTTGACAGCTACCACCAGTATGGGTTCGTAGTAATAATTAGACTAGGTTAAAAATATATGGCTGTGACAAAATATTGTTCAATGATGCACAACAAAAGAAATAATAAAAAAGATACTAGCCAGCAACAGTGGATGTACTTATGAATTTAATTTTAAGCATTAATGTCCTCTTATATGGTGCACTACGTCTTACATCCCGGGCGAGCTATTCGGATATTTATTTTAATAGGACAGGGAAGAAGAATGTGAAACTTACACATAAATACATACATACATTACATTACATTACATACATACATACATACATACATACATACATACATACATACATACATACATACACTACACTACACTACACTACACTACACTACACTACACTACTACACACACACACACACACACACACACACACACACACACACATTCATCCTCAATAACTTTCTCCACACTTCCCTATCCTTGTATACTCTCTTCACTTCAACTACATCCACACACCTATTCATACATGGTCTTTTATTCTTAAAATTCTTAATGTTTCTCTTTTTCACAAATTAGTCTACAACATTTAGCCACGTCTTACATGGCCTACCTCTTCCTTTTGATCCACACACACTCTACCTTCATATATTTGAATCTGGAAATCAATTACATATTAACCTCATTTGCGCAGAGGGATAGTGGGGGGAAGGGGGGAGGAAATAAGAAAGATCAGCATCTTTTCACTTGACCGGAATTCGAACCCCAAGGATTCAACTACTGAAGCAGATCTTGTGTGTCTCTGACATGTGAAAAAACAATAATAAAAAATACTAATAACGATGGTTGAAAATATATGTAAAAAATGTGTATTCAAATAAATGTTAATAAATAAAAGATAACCGCAGCCAGCCAAATAAAAGGGCTGTCATGTTACCTCACTGCTAGCAGACTCCGCCTCTCTGTGTGTGGGTATGAAGGAGGAAAGAGGGCTGGCGAGGTAATATTTTGAGGACACAAGGCAGAGTCTCAGGTGCTTGTGGTCCCGCCTGCTAGTTGGAACCCTGTCAAGCCACCAAGTCTTCAGCATACAATCTTTCTTTGGGGAACAACCATCTAACTCTAGGAAAGGGATTATTATTATTATTTTTTTACTTGGTCGTAAATGTGACCTATGGGTTGTAATAGGATTTAGTTAGGAAATAACTGTTTTGACGGTATTAAAAGGTTTCCCCCGCGTGTTAGTACTCGTTTGTGCCAAACACACACATTATACACGCTTATAGAAAAAGGATGAGGAAGGTAGAATTTTAAAGAAAATATACCTGCATTTGAGTGGAGGGAGAGTGGGAAACCATTTATGACTAAAGAAACACCATGTGTACATCCAACCAGAATTTAAACCTAGATTTTTCCAATCCAGTCTTACATGAGAATTACAGGTTGGACTATATATATATATATATATATTTAAGGTAATTACACAAAATTCACTTATTAATGAGTAAAGTAATGTGATTAAAAGGTGTAATTTTTAATAATAATGTTCAGTATCATAAAATAATACTAATACCAACAGACTTTAGTGTCCGCATGGCCTATGCTGCTACTCTCGCAGTTGATTAGTGTAAACACCCCCATCCTACACCCTAACCTTAACTAGAGTGAACTGATATAAGGGCTTATATAAATTACATTAGTAACTGTGTAGGACGCCATTTAAATGTATTACCTGACTCAAAGAATGTCTGTAGTGAAGATCACTAACCCCGGGACCACCAGGTGTAATAGGACCTATAGAAGTTTAAGGTAACACAGGTGTCATAGGACTTATAGAAGTGGAAGGTAACACAGGGGTCAAAGGACTTATAAAAGTGGAAGGTAACACAGGTGTCATAGGACCTATAGAAGTGGAAGGTAACACAGGGGTCATAGGACTTATAGAAGTGGAAGGTAACACAGGGGTCATAGGACTTATAGAAGTGGAAGGTAACACAGGTGTCATA
This sequence comes from Timema californicum, assembly GCA_902141385.1. Lineage (NCBI taxonomy): Eukaryota > Metazoa > Arthropoda > Insecta > Phasmatodea > Timematidae > Timema > Timema californicum. Next base: position 109,209 of record CABFOW010001376.1, on the reverse strand, counting down.
GGACCTATAGAAGTGGAAGGTAACACAGGGGTCATAGAACCTATAGAAGTGGAAGGTAACACAGGGTCATAGGACTTATAGAAGTGGAAGGTAACACAGGGGTCATAGGACTTATAAAAGTGGAAGGTAGCACAGGTGTCATAGGACCTATAGAAGTGGAAGGTAACACAGGGGTCATAGGACTTATAGAAGTGGAAGGTAACACAGGGGTCATAAGACCTATAGAAGTGGAAGGTAACACGATGTCATAGGACCTATAGAAGTATAAGGTAACACAGGTGTCATAGGACCTATAAAAGTATAAGGTAACACAGGTGTTATAGGACCTATAGAAGTGGAAGGTAACACGATGTCATAGGACCTATAGAAGTATAAGGTAACACAGGTGTCAGGACTTATAGAAGTGGAAGGTAACATAGGTGTCATAAGACCTATAGAAGTATAAGGTAACACAGGTGTCATAGGACCTATAGAAGTATAAGGTAACACAGGTGTTATAGGACCTATAGAAGTGGAAGGTAACACAGGTGTTATAGGACCTATAAAAGTGGAAGGTAACACAGGTGTCATAGGACCTATAGAAGTGGAAGGTAACACAGGTGTCATAGGACCTATAGAAGTGGAAGGTAACACAGGGGTCATAGATAGGACTTATAGAAGTGGAAGGTAACACAGGTACACATACCACCAGTGACTAGTAGATTAAATAAATACTTGGACCATGTGGGAAATTTAATATTTTAGGAAATTGTGGTGGTGCAATTAACTTGTGGACTATTAGAGAGTCGCAATTGAAGCCAGTTTAATGAGACGCAACATAACAATAAAATACAGGGAACAAAACAATGAGATATACCCTCTTACAAACTAAACAATGGTTCAAATATATAATTATATAATGGATTATTTCTATGACGACGAATAGTAATAATTTACGTAAGAATAACAAAATACAACTTCTTATTTAAATATGATTTAGATTAATTCAAAGTAAATAGTCAATAATAAATGATAAAAGTTTATTGAAATGTATTTAATATCTTTAGAAAACAAGTTAATTAATATCTAGACAAATCCATTTTCTGTTCAATATGGGTCCAGAAAGGACACTTAAAAAATCAATATGGATTCCCTTTTGTTCATTTATAGAAAGTTTGTTAAATACGGGATAATTAGCCCTTTAGATTTATACTCCTTTCAGCAATGGATAAATATTCACAAAGAATTGTTCTTCTATCACAAATGAATGAGAAGTTATTCTCCCTTTCATAAGAGTTTATAAATTTTAAAATATGAAATCGTCGTTTGGATTCTGTCGTAATGGTTGAAAATAAGCAAAATAAAATGCCTAGTAAAATGTTTGACTGTATCGATACTATCTTGATAGTATCACAAAAACAATTGCACTTAGGACTTTCCAAATATGTCCTCCTCCAATATTAATGTTTCTTTTCCTAGGCGAGAGGATGTGACCGGGATTTATATGAATTACCACTCCCCGAGTTAATTCAATCTCTACTCTTTTAAAACAAATATTGTAAGAGTACACGATTGCATTGTAGGATTGTCTTACCAAATTAATAGCAATCAGAGACATATTATTCGCTAACCAACCTATTAATTTAGATTTATAAAGGCTGAAAAGTTTTTTTTAAACTATCTTAAACTTAACAAATCATATAACAATATTTATATATATTCTTCGAAAGAAAGAGATCAGAAAAAGAAATTAAATGTTAACAGAACTGACCCAACTCAATGTCTATTAGATTATTTGAGGTTCCATTCGTATTAAAACAACGCTATGAATGTATAGGAAATTACAATACCATCCTGATCTCATACAAAGCTCGGACCAGTTGGTAAAAATAATAATTACGTTGGTATGAATATTAAAACTTAAAACACAACATATTTAAGCCCTTGTTATTATTATTAATATTATTTTTTATCATTTTAAAGATAAAAACTAACCCTCTAAGTAAATAAAAATATTGAAATTACTAGTTTTCCATCTCGGGCAAGTGACTCATGCTGCTCCTGACGGAATTTCGGCGAAACAATGCGTCTTCCGTAGCCAGTGTTTTTGCAGAGTTAAGTTATATATATTTTTTAAGGTTTGTATTGTCTACAGACGACCAGTATTAGATAGTTAGCTACCAGGAGTTTGAAGAACCATGTTTGTTACACTAGAATACTGATGACGGGGAGATTGAGGTTCGAATATCAGTTGGGTGTACTGAGTGTTTTTTCCAAAATTATTTTCCCACTCTTCTTCCATGCAAATGCAAGTACACTTTCTATAAATATATCCTTCATAATCCCTAAAGTCATTAGGGTAATTTAGTACGTAAGCGTATAGCCTGAACGCGTAGTAAGACACGGAGCTAAAAAAATTACTAAAGATATAGTAAAATTGTAGCGGGCTTAACAGTCCTTGCCCGTACTAACTAAGCCAGCTAAAGAAAATGAATTAATACAACATACCCAGATTCGAACCTCCATCTACCCGTCATAGTCAGTCCAGTCTATTTCAAGAGTGACGACCTAGACCATGCAGACACTGATGCACCTGTGAATCAATTCGTTTATAAATTAATTTTTTATCGTGTATGATTTTGTTCAATTTTTCAATGATACGTTTAACACGATGAGTATGTTTAATGTCAAGGGTCTAGTGCTTTAGACCACATAGCCTCTAGTGTGATTAATTATATTCTAATAATAACATTGGGGGAGGAATGGGCATTATTCCTAAATGATTTGCACCCTTCACCCCCATTCAAATGAGGGTACAGATTCTGTAAATCCTACCTCTCTAATCCCTACCCAATTAATGTAAATAAGCCTTTGCGGACAGTCCTGAAGAGATGTAAGACGTGGTGTACAAAAACAAAAATCTTTTTGTTAATAAATATGTATAGCAAAAAAAAAGTATCTAATTACAGAAGGAAGAGTTTTACCCGAGTGTTTTAAGGTGGGAATGTAGAAAACTCGAATTAAGGGCAACATATTGGCAGTTTGTATAGCAAGTTTTTTTTGGCCAAAATGAAAAAAATGTTGATCCAGTAGAAACATTGAGTTTATTTTCTTCAAATGGTGATAACAGTATTTTTTATCACCACGTCTTACTACCCATTCGAGCTATATAGTTATGTATTAATTACGCAAATGGTTTCTAGGCATCAGAGAGGTTATGTTTATGGGAAGTGTACCCACATTTGCGTGGAGGGAGACTGTAAATAAATTTTGAAAAAACCCACCCTAGATACACCCGACCAAGATTCTAACCTCAATAGCCTCGTCATCGGTAATCTGGTCTACTGTGAGAACAACGTGTTAGACCACGCGGCCACTGAAGCGGGTTTTAACGGTTGTTGAATATGTCATGTCACGGCATTAGATGATAAACTCTTTAAATGAAGATAAAAATATGTCGTTAAATTCCAGGACACTCTTGACAGATATTAAACTACTGTTGATTTATTTTGGCTAAAAAAAATTGCTATAAAAACTGCAAAAGTATTGCCTTTAACTCGGGTTCCCCACACACCCACCTTCAGTTGAGTTTTCTGTCTTGATGACCTTCTTCCTCCTAGTCCACCCGTTTGCCTCCTCTACTCTTTCACCAAGCTCTGGAGTTTGAGACTTGAAGGCAGGGGCTTAGTCCATCATTCCCAAGACGCGAGTGGATTTTAATAAGTTAAGTCGGAACCCATAAGTATATTATATACCTCCCTTGCCCTCTCCAGACAAAGAACTAATGTTTTTAAGACTAGGGGTGTACAGGATTTGTTGGAATCTTGAATATATGGCCCTTCACTTCCGTAGGTTTTTTAACTAACGGTCAAGCTTGGTGATATTATGGTAAAGTACTTGCTTCAAGACCCGATGTTCGTTGGTACAAACCCGAGTGATAAAAATCCCTGGCACAAGTAAGGCCATTGGTCCCATATCGATTGTGTAAAATAACCTTGTAAGTTATGTGAATATACCTTTCCAGCAAAATTGGTAGGCCCTTTCGTTCTCGCTCAAAGCATTTTTCGTGTGCTGATATAATCAGTCGGTTCAGAAAGTGCACGTTAAATAATTTGAATAAATAAAACAAATTGGTGGATGTTTTTACTTTAGTCGATAGAAGCTACAAGCTAGAATTGTTACCAGAACTAATTTTTACGTGTGCATACGTCAAACACGTGATGTTAAGTTGTCCTTTTGATATATTAATATCTATAACTGGCCCCGTTGTGTAGTGGTCATTGCACTTGGATACTAGCATAGGGATCACAGGTTCGATTCCCGGCTGGTACCTTGGGTATTTTCCCTGAAAGGGAAATTACCCCAATAGTCACCAGGGTTTAGTTAATTAGGTTTAGGATAGCTTTAATTGTTTCCACTGGTTCCATACCCTCATACTCACTATCACCCTAATCTAATTGGGACACGGAAAGAGCCTCCACTGAAAGATATACGATTAGTACAGGGTGCGGCGGAAACAATTATATATATATATATATAT
>CABFOW010001376.1:73065-104619 GCA_902141385.1 Timema californicum | reverse complement strand
ATATATGTTGAAGAAAGTGATGGGCAATTTGCTGAGATTTACCTGACGTCCGGCGGAACTCACATGAGTGAATTTATCTTCAAAAAGTAAAAAAGTATACTATTTAGTTTGCTTTTATTTATATAGTGAATATTTACTTTTTAATTAAAGTGTTAATTTTCAAAATACTAATAGTCTAATTGTGTTGACCTCATCCAATACATTCGGGTGTCCCCCGGTTAATGGTACATTATGATTGGCCAATCACCCCACCACTGAGTCGACAAATTGTGTAGGTCAAACGCGCATTATATAATTATATCAATACCCTTAAATAACACTAACATTAATCACAGTGAAATGTTATCAATGTTTGCAGCAAAGAATAGTTTGGTCTTTTTTAAAAAGGTTTTTTCTATGAAAATTAAAAAGAAAAATAATACTTCTCGTTTGATTTGACTATTCAGGTAAAATTGTGTAAAGCAACCAACCCTCAAATTACGTTTCTAAAGTAAACGTTATGTGTCAAATAACACGAAAAGTAGGTCAATCGTCGAACCAAATAAATAACACAAATCCTTCTATAAGCTAATAAGACTAACTTTGGCCACCCCTGTCTCAAAGGATCAAGGATCAAGGATCAAGGAATTGTTTTGAATCAAAATGCGTAATCTCTTTACTCCCAGAGCTTAGTTTAGAAAAAGTAGAAATGGCCTGGGAAGAATTGGTGTTGGTTTGAAAGATTTCTTAAAAAAAAATTGATAGAGAAGTTATTGATATCAAAAGATTAACTCTCAAGGGTCTCATTTTATTTCAGAATGACTTGAAATAATGGTAAGAGTAGTTTATAAGAAAAATCTTTATATTTTAAATGTAATAAATTTTCTCGGCTCAGTAAAACCTGGGTCCTCCCAATTGTAGTGGTCTTACAACTAATAAGAGGGTGATCTGGTAGTCTAGGAGTAAGGTGTCGGACTTCTGTGCTAGGTATCCGGGGTTCAATCCTTGGTCCTGGCACATATCTATCTGATTGCCAAACCCTTCCTTCACCTCTGAAAAGACGTGTATTAAGTGAATGTGGGGAATGCTAGGCCTCCACCGTGGTTCGGATCCCACGTTAAACTGTAGGTCCTCTATTTCATCTCACGATTACCCTACCACTACACGTTAGTGTAAGTGCGTATAAGCCGAACGGATAGTAGGCTGTGCTGCTAATAATGATAATAAACTACTAAGTCTTTAGTTTGAAAATAAAGATAAAGTTTAATAATTAAATATGAATCACCGGTAATGATAAATAATATCAACAATAGAATCCCGGATAAACAACTTGACAATATTATTCTAATACCAATGTTGAGTAAGTAATGGTAACGTTAGTTGAGAGCAAACGGGAAAAGGCCGATATTTGGTCCTGTCTAGTTCTTAGGTGACTGGGAGGTTGGGTTTCGGATTCTCGCTTAGTGTAGGCCTTCTGAAGAATTTTCTCCTAAATGAATATCCACTCTCATTATAATCAGATGTGTGCACACATATTATATTCTACCGCTCGTCTTCCTACTTCATTTATATAAATATGTCTGTAGCTTGGTAGTTATTGAGATGCGATCCACGTAAATAAAGTTAATGTAGGACCACAAATATTATAGTATTTAAAACAATCTACTATTTGCGCACCACGTCTTACAATCTCTGACAATCTAATCGGGATATAAACAAATTGGGTTGGTAATCAGACTGTATAATGTAGAGGAAATGTAGCAACATTTGATTGGTGGTGGAATGGTAATATATTTATAGAAAACCGCCTTTAGTGCATCATATTGAGGTTTGCAACCTGATCTTCTCATCACTGGTGTACCAGTCTGTTGTAAGTGTAAGTGTTAGACCAGTGTTTATTAAACTTTTCCCAAGAGCGGACAACTTGATTAGCGTTCGAGGCATAAGCGGACAAGCCACATTAAGACCGAACCAACCTGACCCCTTGCCGAGGCCGGAAATTATATTTATATACTGTACGTGTTTCTTCTTCTTCTAAAGTCAACAACCTGAAGGTTGGTTTGATGGGATTTATATCCATCTGGAACTGGATAGGCACTAATATCTTCAGCTGGCTAGTACTGCCTGCACCATCTGGTAGAAATCCCATAAACAAGGAGAGTTCAAAAAGTGTGGGGATTCCCGTTGTCTTCCACACTGAATATTTATGAGTGAGCGCGAAAGAGCCAACCAATTTTACGGTCTCGATTCCTATGGACAGGGTTGTAATTTTTTTAATTTAATTTAATTTAGAACCTTTGTCTATGACCTGCTCTGTTCATTAGCTGGCACGTGTAAATTAAATTCTTTACCGTTTACCAAATATTTCTTCAGTTAAGCTTCAGTTGAGCTCAGGCGACGATAATTTTTATAAGCAGCAGATCTTGAATAACTTATAAACATGTCGGTGTAGGTCCAGCCTCATAAGATGTTCTCAACTAGTGATTATTTATAAAGGGGCTATGTTGTATAAGAACTCGACGGGTCACATTGGAATATCGGAACAAAAGACCTTGGGACGGTGCGTAGCTCTCGTAAAGGCGTTTCAAGCTGTTTTGATCAAGGACCACATTGAAAATTTATAATACAGTAATATTTGGATAATTCTACATTGTTTAGCTATAAAAATTTGATAATTCGAAACCACCTAAATTAACCATGAAATTCCTATCCATATTTACGATACAAAATAACATTTAATTTGAGTTTTAGAAGGAAATATTTGGAACATTTGAGGACTATACATTGTTAATCTTTTAGAAATTTCTACTCATTTCAAACTTAACTTTACGATGGTGGAACACTAACAGATGGGAAGTTTATTGAAGAAGTAAGGAACAAAAATATCAAAGAATCCTCTGACGAAGACAAAACAAACATTCAAGTAGAATAACCAATATCATCCTTTTCTAAAGTCTTTACAAATATGTTAAACGTGAGAAGACTCAATTAATCCCAACTAGACATAAATACAACATTTTTAATCCAATCAGTGAACTTGAAGATTTTATTTATTGTGTTAAGCTAAGCAAATTACATATTACCAAGAAAACTATTTTTTTTTCAAACTTAATGGCAAAAACTGATTTAAGTCTGCATTTTTGTGTGTTTATTTTTCATGTTTTGTTTTTACATTTTTTTTTCATTTATGTATAGATTGTATATGTGGGATTTACATGGCATGCAAATTATAAAATGTGTGTTTATTTGTAGCATTTGAGATTATTGATTTATTTTGTACCAGCCACCTAGATATTCATAAAAATGGTTAGTTAGTATTTTGGATATTTCGAATTTCCTTAGATATCTCTTTGAATTCGAATTAAATAAGTAAGAGGGTCGCATTTCTAAAATTACAACATGGTAATATTAAAGAATAAATAATAGCTATAAACTGGTACCTTTTTTTTATAACAAATAGAAAATTAAGATATAATATGTAAATACTTTTCCTCTATGTTTGTACAGTAATTTTTGAAGTGTCAATCAACAATTCTTTAGAAATTTTACCATCTGCGATGGGTTTCAAATTTTAGGCAACTATGACATTACATTAGATGTATTTATACACATTTTGTTTAAAAAAATCATGCCACATTGTATGTTGCTTAATTATAAGGTCAGTGGGCTGTACAGAAATGATAAGGAAGAAACATTTGGAAAATACAAATATATTTTGCTGTAGTCATCATTGATAACATTCTAATATCTGTCACCGCATCTCATTACCCGCTAAGGCTATACGCATATGATTACCGCTAATGTGATAGGGGTGTGGAAAGTTAAATTTAGAGGAAGTGTAGCTGAACTTGCTTGGAGTGGAAAACCATTAAGGAAAACAAAACGCCCTTAGTACACCCAACTAGGATTAAAACTTCGACATCCCCGTCATCAGTAGTTCTTATAAATTGTCAAATCCCATCTGGTTTGATTTACCACTGATGAGAAGGTCGTGGCTCGAGTTCCGTCCTGGTAGATTAAAAGTTGACTTTTATGATATTTTTTTCAACTTACTTGCACACACATTCTGTCTCTTTAAAATGATGTTTTATATTCATAATACTTTCCTCACTAGCTTAACTAAATGCGGATAGCCTGAACGGATAGTTAGACGCAAAAACAAAACAAATTATTGATTATCTCATACGATAAAAAAACTTGAAAAAAAGTCTGAACTATATTATCATAATTAAATAATATGAGTAGCCATAAAACCAAAATGATGGTTTAGGTTAGCATACCACACTCCCCAGCCTATGCAACAATTTTTGTTGTTTTTAAAACTAGAGGAAATGTTTTCTGGTTTTCTGTTAGGGCCATAAGGGGAATGGTGGCATCCTTTAAGGGAACACAAAGAAGCGGAAATTCGCGGCACGTCTCCAATATCAGTCCAATAAGGTTGTTCTTGTAAAGAGAAAGAAAGAAAGAGCGGAGTGAAGCAGTGTTTAGCATGGAGTCGTGCAGGCGGCCCCAAAGCGCACAGTTCCAATACACACAAGGTTTTCAATATATATGAACCCTCCCATGCCTTGTTCCCCTGTAAATCACGACTGAAATGGAGGGGCCATGGGGGAGGGGTGTAGAGGTAATTGTCATGCGGAGGACATTTTCGCCAGCCCTAGGAAACACGACATACAGTCTACAGTAGCCGTCTGGAAGAAAGAGTTAGAGCTACAGTAGGTTCCAAGCTGGCAAGACAATATAATGTCAGAGTTTATATGAATTTGAAATAGTTAGATGAATAGTCAGCTGTAGGCTGGCCAGATGATATAAGATGTCAGAGCTTGGTGAATGTGGAATATTTAGATGAATAGTCAGCTGTAGGCTGGCCAGATAATATAAGTTATCAGAGCTTGGTGAATGGGAAATAGTTAGATGAATAGTCAGCAGTAAGCTGGTTAGATAATATAAGATACCAGAGCTTAGTGAATGTGGAATATTTAGATGAATAGTCAGCTTTAGGCTCGCCAGATAATACTAGATGTCAGAGCTTGGTGAATGAGAAATAGTTAGATGAATAGTCAGATATAAGCTGGTCAGATAATGTAAGATATCAGAGCTTGATCAATGTGGAATAGTTAGATAATGTAACGTTGGCTGCAATTCAACGCTCCAAATTTCCATCGTTAGAAAACCAGATAAGGTGAGAATGACACCTTACGTTACGTGTTCACTGATGTGGATGAAATATAAATGGCTATTTATTTTATAGAAGATAAAACCAACTAAGTAATTTTTCAAATTCAGATTACGATACCAACTAGGTATTTAAAAAAAAATATCTAAATGAAATTAAACTTAGCGGATATGCAACGAAGTTGACATGGAAAACGTCTGGACACAAATTAATACAAAACGCAATATAAAATCAGTGCCAAAAGGGAAAGGGGGAAAGGAGAGTGTTGAGGTGTGGGCCTAAGAGAGGGTGAGGGGAGGAGGAGGAAGGCTATCTGTGATCAAATTATTAGAGATTTAAATTCAAAAATATTAGTAATGTAGACTAGCTATGTTGTTAAATCAACATTATAGTCAAGGTATTTGCTAATACTACCCCTTCCTTTAGGATTCAGTAGTCTGAAATTTTTATCTGAATAGTTATCTCTCTCTCTCTATTTTTTGTGTGTGTTACGAGTTGTGCGTTAATTATGCGTCTTTTAAAAAGTATTTAACTATATTTGCATCGAAACCCATTAATAGGAGACAAATAATCTTCTCTTGTCTATCACTGTTGAATGACTGATTATTCAAGTCAAATACTGTGTTAAGGGTCCCGGGTTCGATTAAAACACGACTGAAAAGTTAGAATTTGCAAAATTTGGGATTCCCCTTTCACTTTGATAAATTGAAGGTCGAGGGATTCTGTGTTGTGTTTGTTATAACGTTAACCTTCTGAGACTGGTGATGATGTATTTTCGCAACAGCTGTTTCCTTCAATAATTCCTTAATTAGTTCCTGCTGCATAGTAAAATGTCATCAAACATTTTAAAAAGTGTTTATTTTCTGAGATACTGGAGTTTTAAGTGGCGTAATGCAGGAATGTTGTGAACACGCAACGGTGCTAATTGTGATGTCATACGTCTAGCTCATTGCCACCGTATGTTTATATTGCATAGTTAGTGCAGATGCTATAACTTGTCTGAAAGTTCTATCATATTGCTTTAGTTTGTTGTTCTTATTATTCACGTACGGTCGCTATTATTCATAAAAATAAGAATTGAAGGAAGAAACTCAAGGAAGAAAAGTATTTTAAAGATATGTTTTTATAACAGTTTAACATTGTTGTAATTTTCTTTTTAAAATTATTATTATTAGCACCGCGTCTTACTACCCGTTCGGGTTATACGCACTTACGCTAATGTGTAATGGTAGGGTGATTGTGAGATGAAATGAAGGACCTACAGTTTAACGTGGAATCCGAACCACGGTGGAGGCCTGGCATTCCAAACATTCACAAGATGTCTTGTCAGAGGTGAAGGAAGGGTTTAGTAATCAGATTCTTTTTAAAATAAAATTCACTAAATATTATATTATTCCAATCTTTAATAATATTGCATCAGTAATAATAATAATAATAGTGTGTATTAAAGTATGAGTTATTGATTAATTATTATTTAGAGCATTACAAGATGTTTAAAAAATGCTACTGCGCCAATCCTCGTGTAATTTTTTTTAGCACCAGTTCCGGAAAGTTAATCTAGTTTGTAGATCTTGAGCTTATATTACTAGTTGTGTCAAACAGTTGTGTTCTACTTCTACAAAGACAATTTCTTACTTCTGACATTGAGGTATATCAAGAATTCATTCACTTCGTTACGCACCGGTAGAATCAACATATTAAAAGGCCAATTTTTTTTATTTGTTGATAAAATAAAACTGTTATTGAACACAACTATTTTTTGTTTTACAAAGCCTATCATTGAGGTTACTAACCCCTTTTTAGTTAACTCTGATTTACTTGTACCTCTATTTCTAACACACAATGTTCAAATCTTGGACCTCACTGGGTTTACAAATATTTTCTCTTAGGAGTGGGGTTAATCATCGTTTGAATTACGACCCCTTAACTATTACAGCTATGGCTGGGACCAGTAGGGTACGTAAGAACAAATCAACTATTTGAAAGGAGTTCGAAAGCTGCACGCGAACATTTCCCGAGCTCAACGTCCACACAACATGTTTTGACTAATGAAGTCGTGTTCGCTTTTTAGTTTGAGAGCAGCTCGTCAGCAGTTTGCAAAATGTCAATGCCATCGAGACAGGAGGATGATGCTATTATTTATTGCCTGTGCTAGTTTCATAAATATGAAATCCATCGCCATATTCCGTTGCAAAATAATTTTGAAGAATCGAAAGTAAATATCAAAACAACAAAATAAAGATAAATTAAAAAAAACAGCTGTATAGTCATCTTTGTTTGCTCTTTTATCTGGCTTCAGAATTTGGTTCATACTTGTCATGGAAAAATTCTAAATATTTAAACCTAAACCATAGTCCCTCCTTGATTCCATCAGTCCTTAGTCCAGATTTCTTCGTTCTTAACGCCTTTGCATGTAATCTTCTAAATTACGCGAAAATGACTGATATTTTGGGCTCTATTTCTTCCTACGCCATATTTAGCAACACATCTATTTGCCGCATTGAATTGTTTTTCCCATTCCTCTTAGGATTTTTAGAATTTCATGAATTCGGATGCAAATGATATTGTTCAGTTGAATTAACAATCGGTTCTTCCCTCCACTCCATTTTGCTAACAGAAGTATGAACATATTTTATCTTAATAATAACAAAACAATCACAAAACATAAATTACTGCGCAATAAAAACGTCCACACTGTGAGTTCTGTTCACCACGTGCTCACTAACAATTTCTTTGGTGCTATCGCTCACATAGCAAACTTCAATCAAACACAAAAACCGAACACGAGCTGCTCGTGATCTTTAGTAGGCCTACACACCCAGTTCATCAGTTGTTCGCTATCAGTTCGCAAACTTGGTCTATGCGTAAAACACATGTTAAGCATAAGTAGCGAAGAGCTTCCCCTTAAAAAATGTTACACCAGCCAGTTATTTAATTAAAGAATAGTCAAAAGAGGAAACAGGCTGTTCTCGGAAACTTGTATAAACTGTAAGATGGAGAGTCTTGTGTTTGGGGCAGAAATGTTAAGAGCGAAAAGGGGGTTGAGGAGTAGGAGAGAGGATAGCAGTTGTAAGCCCTGACAAATTACACCACAAGCTGTCATTAACACTACTCCCGCTACAACCACACCCGCGGCTTAATTTAATAACCGGCATTTCCTTTTCCGGTTACTCCCTCGGCCTTTCTCCGTATCGTGACGTCATCACGAGATTGACCTCTTACTGAACTGCTCAAGTTAGCATCTTCAAATCCTTTGTCTCAATAATTCAAGACTATATATTTTTATTCCAATCTTACGACCACGATACACAGACAATGTTTTCGTAATTAATTCAGAAAAAACACTTATAATGAGATAAGTATAACTTCTGTTTCCATAAATACATTTCTAATGACATGTGTATGCATAAATGCATGTATTTCTAGAAAATGTGTTGTATTTAGATTTAATTAAAAACTCTCAATCTTATTTTCAAGAAAAAACATTTCGTTTTACTTTAATTTGAAAGATAAGGAAATTACAGCTCACTTTGTTAATGTAAGATTAATAATGGTATCTCTTCTAAGCATGCTTAAGTACAGTATTGTAACCCATTTTCGTCCTTCCATGACAAAGGCAGGTATACAAAGTCGCAAAATAATAAAACGAGGGGAGAATAAATGCAGAGTGAACAGGTAGAACACTCAAAAGTATATATTTTTATGTAATCTCATGCTTCCACCGAACCCACTCGACAGTATTGCGCTACCAACAATAAAAGAGATTAACGAATATTTCCAGGAAGGTGAGAATATTTAGTTAAATAAGAGTAGAAGTCAACATGTCAAGAGCTAAATAGATAAGTGCAAGTTTAATTGGTAAACAATTTATATATTTGATCCATAGACAACATCTTAGGTATTTACCTTGCAATATTAGTAATTTTATTTATTAGTCAGAATGACTAAAAAAGAAATTTGGATGTATAACATATCTTTCCTTAGTAAGGACTCTGAATATTTAACATACTATTCCTTATGAAAGGACTATGAATATTTACTATATTTTCCATAAGTTGGCCGGGCTCAATATTTAATATAAGTTGGAAGGACTCTGAATATTTCTCAAATCTTTCCTTGAAAAAGGACTCTGAATATATAACATACTATTCCTTATTAAAGGAATCTGAATATTTCTCAAATCTTTCCTTGAAAAAGGACTCAGACTATATAACATACTATTCTTTATAAAAGTAATCTGAATATTTCTCAAATCTTTCCTTGAAAAAGGACTCTGAATATATAACATACTATTCCTTATTAAAGGAATCTGAATATTTCTCAAATCTTTCCTTGAAAAAGGACTCAGACTGTATAACATACTATTCTTTATAAAAGTAATCTGAATATTTCTCAAATCTTTCCTTGATAAAGGGCTCTGAATACATAACATACTATTCCTGTTAAAAGGAATTTGAACATTCATTATAAGTCTGATGGGCTCTGAACATTCATTATAAATCTGATAGACTCTGAACATTGACTCTAAATCTGATGGACTCTGAACATTTACTCTGAGTCCTAACATTAACTCTAAGTCTAAAATACTCTGAACATTTACTCTTAAGTCTGAAGTACTCTGAACATTTATCATTAGTCTGAAGGACTCTGAATATTTATCATTAGTCTGAAATACTCTGAACATTTATCATTAGTCTGAAGGACTCTGAACATTTGTTACTTCTTTAAAACTGAAAAAGATTTTAGATTTACAAAGGCCAAAAATTAATTTGAATCTTACATTTTGTTTTGGGAACACGTAGACGTGCCCAAGATGGATGCCCTGCCAAGAGTGTCTTTTCTTCTGATCTCATCGATACCTATTGCTCAGAGAGTGGGGAAGTAGGGGTTACACACACAAGACGGAAACGTAGAGAGAAAAGAGAGGTAAAGGGTAATAGTAGACGGGGAACATGTGACGAGCAGGCCCTAGAAAGCTACAGAACAGTGTTATTGGTACACGCAACCATCTAGCGTCGGAAACGTCTTACTTCATTTTTTGCCCGGCGTCCTTAGCAAACACACGATGTTGACGCGCCTCATCATCTCGCGCTTTCAGTCCAAACAACACGTTCGCGTTAACCGGTTGTGTCTGTGGGAGGTAGCCAGCTTGGTACTTAAACAGAAGAATGGGGCATTGGTGGGTTTAGACATTGTAGTTGTGGTGGAATATGACAAGACGTAATTAGTTGTCCTGTTTTTTATTGAACTTGAAAGTTGTAACTTTTTATAAAACGCTAGAGTACTTAAACAAAGTTGAAAAATATGACCTACAATTTCACAAAATTTAGTACAAGTTTTCATAATAATGAACAAACTTGTTATCTGATTGTCACCATGATGATTGGTCTTTCACGTTATAGCAAAATGACCTGTAATGAATTCCCTACTCAATAAAGTACGGAAATATCAGCCATATGTATGGTACATCAGGTCTGGCGTATCCAACTAGTATTCCAGTGCTCATTGTCTTACTAACTATCCGGGCTATCTGATTCTTGACACAAATGGAGTAGATAAAAGGAAGTCAGAAATTAAAGAACGCGTGCCCGCATTTGCGTTGTGAAATAGTGGGATATAATTTAGGAAAAAAAATCTCAGAGCCCCGATCTCCTTGCTACCAGCAGACAAGACGAGACTGGTTCCTTTGTGCACATGCCCACTGGGCGAGAATTAATAGTCATATATATAGAATAAACTTATTTAACAGACTTATAAAAAACTACTAATTTTTTAAACGTTGTAATGAAACTGTAATCATATAATTTTATCCACTCCTTATGAAAAATTCTTATATAATGAATATAATTAGTTAATTAGTTAAAAACAAACTAATTCATGGTGTCAGCACTAAAGTGAGCTATACAAACCAAGCGGCCGCCATATATATGCGAAGATATTGCCAACATTGGCGGATATAGGGTGTCATGCGGTCAGAACAATGAGCCCTCCAGCCGTTGATCTCATTTTTTTAAACCGAAGCTGTTACTTCTTAGTAGGTCCTCATTTGTCCTCATGAGGCTGAGTTGACCCCGTTCCAGACCCACTGTTTCACAAGAAATATAGAAGTGCTGGGGATTGATCCTGGAACCTGTGGATCAGCAGCCAGGAGCTCTGGTCACTAGACTACAGAGGTGGTCATGATAAATTCATGATAGTCAAAATTAAATCTTATTTTTCTCTTCTTTCTGGTTTGTAAGATTTCAAAGTATTGCAACATTGTAATCTCTTTCTATTAGGGCCTACTCTATACAGGCTAGAGTATTGTTTGGAAGCAAGAAAAGGTGGACAATAGAAGGGTACGGCACCAAAGCTTCAAGAATCTTCTATAACAGGGATCTCTAAATTGTATGGTACGTAGGACATATAATATATTTTACAAATTTTCGTGGGCCAAAGAATTAAAATAATTTTTATAAATGAATAAATAAAATTTATTTGGCTATTTTGGGGAAAATCAGCGTGATTTAATTCAGAATGAAAGAAAAATGTAACAATTACAAAGAAAGACACCAGGGTATACATATTTTAAAGAAACAGGAACTCATATTTACTCTGGGATAGCAATGGGAGATTTCAAACGTAAATTACAAACTAGGGAACTTGCATAGCAAGATCACTAGAAATGATGTAACTGCTCTTTTAGTTTCAAAATATTGCTGAACTGATGTTTCAAGCTTGAGGTGTCCATTTATAGAATCGACTTAAAATGCTTATGAGATATATTTATTAAATAATTGGACTATACATAATTAATGCTCCGTTTTTGAGAATTTTTGTTCACACAGGATCTTTACCAAAAACTGATACAGCTCCACAAGCAAATCGCTTCATATTTGGTAACTGCTCGGTCTGCAAAGATTTATAAAACTGGATCAGATTTACTTATTTATATTTGTTTCAACATGTCATTTGATTTGGGGTCAATAATTTCCATTTGAAATTGACTTTCTAGTGTTTCAACATTACAGTGAAATGGATTTTAAAACAGCCTTATTTCATCTGTTTTTTCCATCAATATAAGAAAATCGTCCCCGAAATTGTTTTTGTAAATTAGAAATTAATTCTAATGAAAATAAAGAGGGCAATATTGTTTCACGTTCTTCATTAAATTTTTCACGCCATGAGAAATTAATCAAATTATAAACGTTCACCAGTTCTTCAAGTAGCATCATTTTTGCCCTGAATGCCTTGACATGCGCAAATATATCACAAATAAAATTTGTTTCAGCTGTTAACTTTAAATTCACTTCCATATGGATGGTCAAGTCTGCAAAATATGCCACTTTCCACAGCCAGTCAGTGTTTGATAAAATAATTGACGTCGATTCTTCACTGTGACAAATAAATCAATTTATATGTAATAATAAATATTTATAATAACTAATAAATATAATAACTTAATTTTAAAATGATGTAGCATCTTTCGTAACTTTCCTCTTATAGAGCTCTGATGGCAGACTTGGTACTACCTAAAAATCATCACAAGCCGTTCTGTTATAGGTATTGGAATTGACACGAGATGTCTCCCATACCGTGGCTTCAGTTATTTAATCATATGACGCATGCGACTGAAATTGAGGGCTTGCGATTCCTATAGCAATCTTGCTTTATGTCATGACGTAAATCACGTGTGCGGGCAGGAGGTGGACATGCCAAATAGACTTGGTTAAGAAAAAAATGAAGGGAAACCATTAATCTAGCACGGGTAGCACGGGCAGCCAGCGTCAGCTATATAGTACGAGGGTGGGATGTTAGTTAAAGCAGCACATCTAATAACATATTTATAATAAAGGAATAACTATCAATATAGTTCGATAAATTAACTAACCACTAATCCCTTCCGCAATTGTATATTACAACCATGATGCCCAATTTGGAGGCATAATTAAATTATTCGGTAAGTCACAATTACCCCTGTTATAATTGTACTTTACAACTATGCTACAGAATGTGGTGGCACTATTGCATAATACCACATAACAACATATACCCTCCCACCATGTGTAACATTACAATAATTATTATATCATCAAATGGGGTATGTTTCATGGACCCCGAGGAGAATAATTGTTCTTTACATAATTATGAATCTAAGACTTGGGATTTAACCCGTTAACCCCTCACATATTATAACATTACAATGTATATTTAAGTTAGGTGATATAAAACTGTCAACTTGTATAAATAATAGACATAATTATGAGATTATACTATTAATAATGTCGTCGGTGACCTGGCGGTCTAGGTGTAAGGTGTCAGACTTCTGTGCTTGCGGCCGGGGTTCAATCCTCGGTCCCGGCACAGATTTATCTGATTACCAAACCCTTCCTTCACCTCTGACAAGACATCTTGTGAATGTGAGGAATGGCAGGCCTCCACCGTGGTTCGGATCCCACGTTAAACTGTAGGTCCTCCATTTCATCTCACATTCACCCTACCATTACACATTAGCGTAAGTGCGTATAATCCGAACGGGTAGTAAGATGCGGTGCTAATAATAATAATAATATTAATAATGTCAAATAATATCTATGTTGAAAGAAGATTTGTATTTTCTGAAATCTTTTTCCTATCATAATTTCGAACTTAAGTGCCAGCGTCATGGTTTCTAACGACTCAAACTATCTCAGCCCAAGTTGACCTTGGTAGTATTGGGGTAAAGTTCTCGGCTCAGGACCCGATGTTTGTGGTTTCAAACTCAGCCGAGGTCTACGGATTTTTCTTGAGCGATAAAAATCCGTAGAACTTCCTTCCTTCAATTGTGGCATTAAAAGAACCATGAAAGTTCTGTGAAAATATCTTTCCTGGCTAAATTGATAGGCACTTTCTCTCTCGCTCATAGAAATTCTCGTGTGCTGATATAATCGGCATGCTAAAAAAAGTGCACTTTAATCACCTCAAATAAAATATTCCATACCAAGAAATTTTATTATTATTAGAACCGCGTCTTACTACCCGTTCGGGTTATACGCACTCAGGCTAATGTGTAATGGTAGGGTGATTGTGAGATGAAATGAAGGACCTACAGTTTAACGTGGAATCCGAACCACGGTGGAGGTATGTCATTCCACACATTCACAAGATGCCTTGTCAGAGGTGAAGGAAGGGTTTGGTAATCAGATAAATCTTTGCCGGGATCGAGGATTGAACCCCGGCCGCCAGCACATAAGTCTGACACCTTACACCTAGACCGCCAGGTCACCAATATCAAGAAACAATACAAAGATTGCATACTAAGGTGAGAGTTAGGGTAGATATTTTTCAATTTTTACATAAAAAACTAAAAAATATTGTTTCTTTAGTAGACACGTTTAAATTAATAATTTTCCACGCTTAGTAATTTAAACCTATCATGATTATTTGTCATGGACATCCTGGAATTTAATAATAACTTTTTATCTTCGTTTAAAAGATTTCTAATAAAATTACGTGATGATCATGAAAAATAATAGTATTAAACAACTGTTGAGATTACCATATATACAACTCAAGATTAATCGCGATGTTTGATTTATTGGGTGCTTGGTGGCTTAGGGGTAAGGTGTCGGACTTTTCTGCTGGGGTCCGGGATTTAATCCTAGGTCCTGGCACAGATTTATCTGATTGCCAAACCCTCCCTTCATCTCTGATAATACGTGTATTAATCACAACTTGTGAGTGTGTGGAATGCCAGGCCTCCACCGAGGTTCGGATCCCACGTTAAACTGTATGTCCTCCATTTCATCTCACAATCACCCTTCCACTACATATTAGCGTAGTACTTATAACCCGAACGGGTAGTAAGACGTGGTGCTAATAATAATAATAATAATAATAATAATAATAATAAGATTTATTTTGGTCATTACATCTTTTGCTATGAAAACTACATACATTATGGCCTTAGCTCTAGGTCCCTTACATCCAACCCTAAGGGCACCACCTACTTAAAGGGAAATACCACACCTCTGTATTACTTACGACACTGTCATTTCTGAAGTTTCAAAGACACTAAAACAATTCTCAAATACCTGATATTTTTCTGTTTTGATCCTGTTAAATGGCATGGCTTTATTTGATTGAGAAAGTCTGGATTGAAATTTGAGACCCAACCTTCCTATCGGTGGCAAATCAGACTGAATGAGCTTGACGTTTGGACCACGTTCCTACCATAGTGGATTAATGTACTCAAATAATATTATTGTTTGGTTCCCACTAGGATTCGAACTAGGTCTCTCTTTAGGCCTATCTCTATTCGACCATTTAATTCATTTGAGCACGAGGGAGCTAGGCATAGATTATGATTTAACATCTCTCCGATTTAATTTGTTTTAGGTTTTACTTTCACTTGGAACCTCGGAGAAAGAAGTATTGTGATCATAAAAAAATGGAACTTGAGATTTTGGTAAATGTCGACGTTTCATTACTCCCTGAAACAAAAAAACGTGTTTTCGCAATGTCGTCTGTCTGTACCTTTGGCTAGAGCTGACATTATTTAAACGATTGGTCTATAATTTGGTAACTGGGTTTTTCATAAAATTAAGGGAAGAGAAAAAATCTATTTTCTCAAAATTTGCTCTATCAATTTTGATTTGATTTGATATCTATACACTGTTTATCATCATAAACAAGGCGGAAAATCGCCATTTTCCAATGAAAATGACTTTGAGGGTACTTTACGCGTGGTAAATTTTCCAGTATTTATAATTTCTCTGCAACGGTTTGAGATAGGAAATAACTTATCATTATAAAATTGTAGTACGATTAAAGATAAAAATCTTTTATTTAGAATATATTTTTATAAAACAAATAATTTCTGAACTATAAGAAAATAATTTATATATACCTTTTAATTCAGGTTTTTGAAAATGAATATAATTCTTATGCTCTTTAGTGGACAAAGATATTTCCCTCTTCTCAATTTTTCTGTAACAATGTTCCTGGTTCCTAATGCCATAGAGTAATTAACAGTGTATATCACTTAATTTATGATATTT
The DNA here is from genome assembly GCA_902141385.1 of Timema californicum. Taxonomy (NCBI): domain Eukaryota; kingdom Metazoa; phylum Arthropoda; class Insecta; order Phasmatodea; family Timematidae; genus Timema; species Timema californicum. The sequence goes on along the minus strand of CABFOW010001376.1, from coordinate 88,446 downwards.
GGTGTAGTGTTTCTACACCAATGTATAGACCTATATTTTGTTTCACAAATCTTACGAGTTTTTTTGTAAATGTTTATATTTTAAGATAAAAGCGAGAGAAAGTCTGCGCGGTGCAATTTTGGGGAGAGAGTTGGTAATATGTGTTAATTGTTAACACTTGTTCACATGTGTAAGGCTTGTCTACACGGGGAATAGCATCAAGTCACTTGATAAAGAGGGAAGTCTATCTATGATCCTCCAGCCTTTGCTTGTTTCCCCCCCCACCTCCACCTCCCTGGTTTGGCCGAAGGTAGAACGGTCAATTAACCACTGTTTTCACTTCCTACTCTATTAGCTCGCAGCGCTTGGCCGATCGCTTTGTTCCCGTTCGTCCAGAGTGAGCTTGAATAGCGTTACGACTTAACGGAGGGAGATCTCTCACTAATCCTCAGTATACTACTGATCGCACCCGCACCCGTAAACTGCACTTGCAAGGCGTGCTGTGTTTGTTTTCTACTTAAACAATACCGTCTATAATAAAATATCGATAAATGGAATTTCAACCAATATGACTCCATAGTAAATTTCATATTCAAGTTTACAAATCACAAATCACACATTTGTAGCCGATGATTTCTTCACGTCCATCATAGACTCTGCCTTAAAATATGAGTGACGAATGACCCTGACCTCGGGAATAATCCTGGATAGCTTAGTGTTTAGGGCATTGGCATACTAATCCAAAGGTCCCGGGTTCGATCTCCGTGTCCGGGTATGATTTTTCAATTTTCAGAATATGATATCTAGATGGAGTAATCCTCACAAAAACGCATAAATAATAGCTTTGACTATTTGATTAATTTTCAAACGTGAGTTAAATAGAATCAAATTAATATATGGAAAAAATATTGAACTGTTACGTTTATTAAATAATTTAAAAAGCATTTCCTTTTATTATATATTATTTTCATGAACTTTAACCTACACTAAATAACTATTTAATCTATTTGAGGTATTTAACGTGGTCTTTCTGAACCGATTATTCATATTACAAGACGGTTTCTATGCGTGATGGCGAAAGGGTCTAACAATGTCGCCGAGAAAGGTATTTTCATATAACGTCCAGGGTTCTTTTATATGCCACAATCGATATGGAATCGATGGCTTTACTTTTCCACCGGAGAGAGTTGTATTAAGGATTTTTATCAGTTGGGATTGAACCCATGAACACCGAGTTCTGAAGCGAGCACTTTATCCCAAGTCCACCGTAGTCAACAACAAATAATTAATTAATTTAGTTGAATACAGTAGTACACCTATATTTGCTTCTGAAGGCGGAACGCAAGCATAAACGTAAGAGATGTACAATATTCCTCTCCTCCCGACACATCCGACATACGACCGCGCTTGCGTGTGTTTTTGTAGACAGCAAATATTAAGAGTGCAAGTACGACAAGCGGGTGCGAATGGGTTACCGGCTGGATGCTCTGTTGGTAGTACCAAGGGTTTGGAGATCCAACAAGTTTTCAAAGAAAGGGCCTTTTAAAAAATACAAATTTCTTACGGGTAATATTGATAGCCATTTACTATATTATTGGTGTTCTTTTAAATGTACCGTTAATCATGATCCAAATTGACAATTGCATATAATATGACTTGACGTTTGAATACATGTATGGTTTTGTAGTCATCGTGTCTTACTATCCGTTTGGGTCTTCCCCTGTTTAGTAATGATGCTAATGTGTTAAGGATGAGTAAGGTTGAACTTATAGTGAGGATAAGTAAGGTTGAACATATATATACCCACATTTCGTGGAGAGATGGTGGAAAACTCTTTGAAGAAAACCACCCTCAGTACATCCGACTGGGATTAGAACCCCGATCACTCCGTCATCGGAAGTCTAGTTTATTGTGAGAATGAGGCCTTAGACCATTCGGTGCCTGAAGCGTTTGTTTAGAACAGCGTCTTACTACCCATTTGGGTTTAACGCTTATGTACTCGTAACGTTTGTGTTTTAGGGATAAGGAAGGTTTAATTTGGAGGAACTGTATCTGCATTTGCGTGAAGAGAGTGGGAAACAAGTTAAGAGAAACCCCCCTCAGTACACCCAATCATGATCGAACCACAATTTATCTTCGGTAATATAATCTTTTGTGAAAGTAGTGCCTTAGACCATGCGGTCACCGAAGCGGGTCGGAAGCTTATTACATGTATGTGGATCTAGTAGTAACTTTTCTAGTTGTCTTACAAGGAAAGCCCTTCCTATGAAAATTGTCCTGTAAAAGTGGTTTTAGACCATTAGAATCAGGAAGTTTAGGGCATTGGTAATAGTAGTTTTATTTGTTCATCATGTCCTACCACCTGTTAAGGAAATACGCCTATTTACACTAATAGAGAACAGATAATAAAGGTGATAGTTTAGAAGAAAATTACTTGTATCTGTGAGCAAGGAGAGTGGGAAGTCATTTAGTAAAAAAAACCAAAAAAAAAAATAGTAAAAAAAACCAAAAAAAAAACGCAATACACCAAACAAGGATTCGAACCCCGATCTTCTCATTATAGGCAATCTAGTATATAGTGAGAGTGACGCCTTAGACCATGCGATTGATGGATTTGTGAGGTTATGCACAGAACATATCACATGCTCAGTATCTCAATTCTCTTTCGAGTGGTCATATCTGGCAAATAAAAAAGTTACTAGCTCTACAGTGCTGTATTCATACGCAAAGTCATGTGATCTTCATATGGCACATAGTTGTTGACACATATGTTGCATTTATAAAACCATCTCTAGGTGCACCCGGTTAAGGTTCGAACCTGTATATCTCTGTCACCAGCGATCTGGATCAACAAAAATAGCTTCGAGCTTGCTTGTATAATCTAATCCAATAAAATATAATCAAAACTGAGATCCAAACATTTCAAGAAGAATAGCTCATTAGATTAACATAATGATTCAAATTTAAGGGTATGGGGTGCTCACTTATTCTATTCAAAACTAGGTCTAATCAAATAATATGAGATATTTCAGAAGTAAAATCTGAGTTGAGTATTTAAAACATGTCTAGTGATTGATAAAAATATTGTACTATACATAATTATGTAAATTTAAACAAAATTATATATTCTAAATATAATTCATATCTTATTTCATCTTAAAATGAAGCTACTATAGCAAAATGTTATTTAATTATCTTACATTTTTTTATGCGAACACTAATTTGTGAAGGAAATAAAAGTAGCAAATTAAAAATAACATAAATGTGTGTTTTAACTTTGAATATTTTTCTCTAGCTAAGCTTCCTAACGTTCGAATTTGGAGTTTTACTATCGAATCGAAGTCACATTGAACGAATATTCGAAGCAAAGTCAAAGTTTTGGAAGCTTCGCACACGCGTATTCAAAACAGTTGTTTTCAGAATTCAGGTTGGCAAAGCTTGCTTGCTATAATTCAGTTTGTAAGCTGTTATCCCCTCGTCTTCTGTCTAAAAATATTAAACTAAGATCAAATAAAACAATAATCCTACCGATAATGGTCTTTACGGATATGAAGGGTAGTCTCTCGCTTTATAAGAATATAATAAATTGAAAGTTGATTATAATAAAGTGCCGCTAAATATATTTGGAACAAAAGGAAAGTGGGACATGTAACACATGGAATATCTTAATGGTTTGTATGCATTTACATACATTATTTTTATCATTATTATTATTATTATTATTATTATTAAAGATATTCAATGCCTGCAGGCTGAGGTGGAGTGGTCATGTGGCGCGTATGGATGATGTCAGGCGTGTACACAACATTCTAGTTGGAAAACCTGAAGGTACAAGACCCGTTGGTAGATAATGTGAACATATATTTGAAATAAGTTGAGTGTCGGGTTATGGTTTAGATAGAAGGGTCTCAGTATAGGTTTGCATGGCGAGCTTACGCTCTGGTGGCCATGGACTTTAGGGTTCCTTAAGGTGTACTCCAGGAGATAGAGAGCTTTAATCAGAATTTTAGGTAACTTTGTTTTTACAACCATTTTCTATGAAAAAAAAAGTTGCCGATTTCAAAAATACCAATCTTATTATAACCACCTAAGACAAAATTGCAATTGTGACTTGTGAATGTATGGAATACTAAGCCTCCACCGTGGATAGTATTCCACGTTAAACTGTAGGTCCTCCATTTCATCTCACAATCACCCTACCATTACACATTAGTGTAAGTGCGTATAATCCGAACGAGTAGTAAGACGCGGTGCTAATAATAATAATAATAATAATAATAATAATAATAAACTTAATAATAACAATAGTAATAATTCTAAATGGTTTCTCCCTCAACCTCCACGCAAATGTTGGTACACTTCCTCTAAAATGCTTCTTTCCCTATCCCTACCACATGGAGTAGTTATTATATATATGTGTTTAACCCAAACAGATGGTAAGACGTGGTGATAAAAAAACTCTACGTCTGGTCTGGTCAGAGTTAGAACTCAAGACACGGTCTCCTGAGCCATGGTCAGCCAGGGACACCAGTCAAACACGCTGGTGCTGTTGGTAATAAATCATCCTTAGCTTATCTAGTTGAACAGGGTAAGAACAAAACTCGATGCATTACTAATACGCGCGAGGACTACATTCAAGTCCGTCTTAAAAAAAAGTACAAAATAAAAACACGCTATATTAGGGTAAAAATAATTGACAGCGTTCAGAAACGTGTTTATTTTTTTATAAATGAACGGTTGAACAACACTGGATGGGAGTACGAAACAACAGCCAAAAAGAAAAAAGTGTAAAATGGTGCAGTTTAAATACCACTAGTAGGATACTGCTCGCCGGTCATTCCGACATTCACAAGAGCGTCAGACGGGCTGGTTGGTCGGCATGCGTGCTACAACGGTCTAATGGGTGGAGGTATTATTTCTAGGGAGAAAAGTAACTTTTTTGTAATTTACACTGGGGATCACGTGGGAAAAGGCGGTAGTCTCGTCTTCTTTGGTTTAATGTAAACGTGGAGATCGGAATTTGAATCCTTATCAGGGGTAGTATATTGCCTTTTACTAAGCGATTTCTCCCTCCATCTCCATGCAAACCCGGGTACATTTTATATAATTTCTATCGTCATTCTCCCTACTTCATTTGGGTAAATATGCAGATAGGATGGATGGGTAGTGAGGCATGAAGTACAAACGTAATATTTTATAAGGGTTGTATACCATGTATTTTCTAAGCCTAGGGGTTGAATAATCACTTGACTTACAGATTAACTTAACTCTAGAACATACAATTATTTAACGAAGAAAGGAAATCCTCAAATTTATTCACTGATATATAGTTTGTTAAGAACGGGAATTGAACACTGGAGAGTCGTGCTATCGACTGAGATAAAATTTTAGGCAACTGACACTAAATGTCTTGTGAAGCGAGATATAAAGACCCGAAATAAACAAAAACCAAACATCAATTGGACAGGTTTAGTGATATTACTAGGGGATATCCAAATTATTTAATTTATTTATTATTGAGCGCCACGTCTCACCACCCGTTCGGGATGTACGATTAAGTACTAATTATACTAATGGGTTAGGATTTGTTAAGGTTGAATATAAAAAAGTGAAACAACATTTGCGTGGAGGCAGAGTGGAAAACCACCCCCAGTTCACTCAACCAAGATTCGAACCTCGATCTCCCCGTCCTCAGTGGTCTAGCTCAACACGAAACAAGCGCGTTAGCTAATTACGCCACTGAGGTGGGTAGTATTAAAGCAGATATGTGCTTAGTAACCTAATGTATTGCACTTACTGGTTCCGAATAGGAAGTCAAATTATAAATATACACTGACATGAGGTGATATTATTAAAAAATAAAGTAACAATGACAAAATATATATGTATATTGATTGATAGTAATTTATAAATTAGGATTTGAAAATAATTATAATTAAATGTGGAAGAATTAAACTAAAATATGTTTGAAAGTAAAATTGATGAACATGTTTAAATCATTTTAAGATAAAGTATTATGAAAAATTGATAGCCAACTAGTTTGTAAAACAAATTTAGTAGAGATAAAAATTATAGCAAGTATTTGCAAAAGAAAAATAAATTATTTTAGGCCTATCATTCACAAGTTAAAATTGCGGGAAAAAATTGTTAAAAATCTCAAAAACAAACAATCTAATTTTACTAAAGTTGATACACATTTAAATTATTACAGGAATGTTGTAACTTAACATATTTTTTGTTTATTTTGTCAGTATCTATGGCACGAAATTTGAGGCTTTCGAAATGATGATTTGGTTAAAGTTTGGAGCTAAAAATAACAAATAAATACATCGTAATAGGATATATACTTCATAATTATAGTTAGACGTAATATTTTTCTTTTATTTCATGTGTTTCAAGTGTTCCAGGTTTGTTTCGTTAATTTTTAAATGTAAATTTTATGATATTTTTGAATAACGCATACTTCGTACCGAAGGTTAATTTAAATAATGGTATCAAATAACTGTGTGATATAATTTTTCAAACATTATAGTTTTAAAGTTATTTTATAAAGTACAAAATTATGGCATATACAACAATAATTTGGATTTATTTGTGCTATTTAACTTGCATTTTCTGAACCGACTAATTATATCAGCACATGACTTACAAATGATCTTAAATCTATAACAGACATAACATCCAGCTACCGTCGGTTAACTTATCACCGTGAAAGGGAAAACCCACATTTCACAAATGATACATTTTTTGGCCATGCCCTGAATTGAACCCGGTACTCTTAGCTCAGTAGAAAGACACGATACTTACTGAGCTAAGGTGTTGGACTATATTTTTATCAAGGTTAACACAAAACTAAGGTATATTTTTCATATTATAAAAAACATTTTCGAACTTACTAGGTAATACTTTCAATTATTTCATCCAAATATTTTTTAATTTTTGTTTTCAGTATTTTACATTTATTTAATCACAAACTAGATGTTTTATTTGAATCTCTGCTTTGATAATTTCTACTTTACGTATGAAACAAAATCCAAAACAAAAATGATTTTAAAACGAAACAAAAACAGGAGACAGTAAATTGATATCATAATGAAGCCAGATAAAATATTCCATGCAGGTAAAGTGTTTCATCGAGCTCAATTTCCCACGCGGCCTTTTCATCGGATAAATGATTTGTGTGGTGAGAGTAATGCAGCCATATTCTAAAAATGGTTATTTATTCGGTTGCATAACCAAGCTTTATTTTGTTAAACCACACAATGTCATATTCAAAAGTTCGGATTTCAATATTTTTTTGTAATTGATTTAATAGAGTGTATATATTACGGTCCATATAATTGATTATTTATACTTTGCCTACTAAGCTAATTATATATATAAATAATTTAAGCTTTTATTATAATAATAATAATAATAATAATAATAATACTGACTAATAAACATTTATAAAACACACATTTAATAGTAAAATAATTGAGCAATCTAGTTACTAAGAATAGTTATTTCACAAACATTAATTTATAGCCTACATAAAAAAACTGCTTCTTTCCCGCCCACCATAATTAGATCGTAGCCAGTTTTTAACTTGTACTGGTTGTGTATAAATTCTTATAAGTTATTCTTTAAAGATGGATGTGAAATATGACGAGAAGAAATTTATGGTGCTCATAAACAAAAAGTATTTAAGAAAATACTTGGTCCAAAAAACGGATGAATATAATGGAGAGTGAAGGATTCTACATATCTTGAACAGTATTCATCACCAAACATCATTAAGGTAATAAAATCTCACAGAACATGGTGGGAAAGTTTTGAAGTGATAATGTAAGAAATTAAAAGAACGTTCAAGGTATTGTCTGGTTAACCCAACGGGAAGAAACCAGTGGGAAGAATTATATTCAGATGAGAGGATAACGTTAGAATGGACCTGAAAGAAATAGGGTGTAATAAGGATGGACTGGATAGAACTAGCTTAGGATAGGGATGAGGTTCAATGAGTTGAACTGGATATAACCAGCCTAAGAGAGGGATGGGGTTCAATGAGTTGAACTGGATATAACCAGCCTAAGAGAGGGATGGGGTTCAATGAGTTGGACTGGATATAACCAGCCTAAGAGAGGGATGGGGTTCAATGAGTTGGACTGGATATAACCAGCCTAAGAGAGGGATGGGGTTCAATGAGTTGGACTGGATAAAACCAGCCTAAGAGAGGGATGGGGTTCAATGAGTTGGACTGGATATAACTAGCCTAAGAGAGGGATGGGGTTCAATGAGTTGGACTGGATATAACTAGCCTAAGAGAGGGATGGGGTCAATGAGTTGGACTGGATATAACCAGCCTAAGAGAGGGATGGGGTTCAATGAGTTGGACTGGATATAACTAACCTAAGAGAGGGATGGGGTTCAATGAGTTGGACTGGATATAACCAGCCTAAGTATAAGGATGGGGTAAAATGAGCTGGACTGGACAGAACTAGCCTAATATAGGGATGGGGGTAATGTATTGAACTGGGTACAGCAGCCTACAATAGGGATGGGGTGTAATGAGTTGGACTGGATATAACTAGCCTAAGATAAGGATGGGGTAAAATGAGCTGGACTGGACAGAACTAGCCTAATATAGGGATGGGGGTAATGTATTGAACTGGGTACAGCCGCCTACGATAGGGATGGGGTGTAATGAGTTTGACTGGATATAACTAGTTCAAGATAGGGATAGGTTCCGTACTTTTGTGAAGGTGGCAATTAATTTTCAAGTTACTAATACTATACAACAGTGGACTCAACCTGGGTTACGCAAATACAACCTAAATGTTACGTAAAGCTTAAATAAATGTATTATTTCATTATAAACCCTAAATTACCAGGGCCAGATGTAGGGAGATACACACAAGTGAGAGCATGCTATATTGGAGTGCCAATTATTTTGGTTGCCCTATCTTTCTTAAGATTCTTATCTGGGCAGGGGTGTTTCATTTTGGAGTTAAAAGTTGAAGAGAAAAAGTACATAGGAACACGCGAACAAAAAACAAAGCTTGAATATAACTGCCATATAATAAGTAGGTAAGTACAAAACATCAGGTTAGGATATGATCACTAAGAAGGGATTTGTACAATTGCCTAACCATAACTGAAAGAAATTACTTTCAATCAACGAGATGTGTATATTTTTATTATTTACAAATTAAGAAGACAATTTAGTCACAAATAGTTTGGAGATCACTATACATAGTTTTATATTTATACACGTCTTACTGGTTATACACATATTATCACTGAGGGTGACAGGAATAAGCAAGGCAGAGTTGATAGGAAAAGTACCCACATTTGAGTGTAGGAAGCGTGGAAAAACACCTTAGTACATCCGGTGAGGGTTTGATCTCCAATATCCCCGTCATCTGCAAGCCAGTGCGAGATTGACACCTTTATCCACGTGCTCACAGATTCGGGTGAGTTTACTATAAATATGGTCCAGGACAGAACATAAATCTGGGCTTTTTTTTCTATTGATTGGCAAGATTTACGTTTTAAAAAATAGAAATAGGACCATTTTTACTACTGCGTCTCACTCACTACCTGTTGTAGTTATAAGTAAATAAGGTGACCTGATGGTCTAGGGGTAAGGTGTCAGACTTCTTTGCTGGAGGTCCGGGTTCAATCCTCGGTCCCAGCACAGATTTATCTGATTGCCAAACCCTTCCTTCACCTCTGTCAAGACGTGTATTAATCACAACTTATGAATGTGGGGAATGCCAGACCTCCACCGTGGTTCGGATTCCACGTTAAACTGTAGGTCCTTCATTTCATCTCACAATCACCCTACCATTACACATTAGCGTAAATATGTATAACCCGAACTGGTAGTAAGACGTGGTGCTAATAATAATAATAGTAATACTTATAATATAATCAAAAATACTAATTAAGCTAATGTGCAAGGGATGAGGAAGGCTTACAATTAGATGATTTTTTCCCGCATTAGCGTGGACGGAGAGTTGATAACATCTGAGGAACAAACTTAGTACAGGCAACAAGGTTTCGAACCCGGATACCCCCATCATTGGCAGTCTAATGCGGCAGTGACGCCTTATATAATTCATTCACCCACATTAGCGAATAATACATACCATACTCAATTTTAAATTTGCCTTTAACATTATAACACTTTTTTAAATNGTAGTAAGACGCTGTGCTAATAATAATAATAATAATAATAATGATAAGACACATTTGTTTTTGTATATATTAACTATACATTTTTTTTTACCATCTCAATGTAAAGATTTCAGTTTTATTTTATTTATTTATTTAAACACTAAGAGGTAAACTGCACCAGATTTTTTCTTTTGTCTCTAATAAAATATTAATCTATAGTGTATTCTAGTTTTTTCACCTATACAATTTTTATTAATATAAATTGTATTAACACGTAATTAATTAAAAAATAAATACTTTCTATTTTAAGTTGTTATTAACATTATAAATATGATGAATAAATATAATATGTTATGTTAATATATCACACATCTACAATTTTATTCAAATAAACGCAATACAATAAAGTCATTTAAAATAGTAGTTTGGTCTCCAAGACACGAACATTCCCCCTGTTTGATTCAAACGTCCCTTGTGTCATTGTAGCACAAACCCCATCGCTCGCTTCTAGAAGATAAATGGAGATATACAGTGGTGCGGTCCATTAGAATGGGATTAGCTTATCACATTGCCGACATTATCCCTGAGGCGTACTACATCTGCAGTGTTGGACCATTCATTGCAAGGTCTCCGCTAACAGTCTCACTTAGCAACACGTGGTGGGCCGTCTCCTCTAGAGGCTCCGGTTCGAGTTCTGGCTCTATGACCGCAACACGTGGTGTTTCATTTCCTCTAGTTGCTTCGGTTTGAGTTCCATTTGTATGCACACAGCACGTGTTGTTTCATTTCCTCTAGTTGCTTCGGTTTGAGTTCCAGTTGTATGGACACAGCACTTGTTTCATTTACAATAGTTGCTTCGGTTTGAGTTCCTGTTGTATGGAAACAGCACTTGTTTCATTTCCTATAGTTGCTTCGGTTTGAGTTCCAGTTGTATGGACACAACACTTGTTTCATTTCCTATAGTTGTTTCGGTTTGAGTTCCAGTTGTATGGACACAACACTTGTTTCATTTCCTATAGTTGCTTCGGTTTGAGTTCCAGTTGTATGGACACAACACTTGTTTCATTTCCTATAGTTGCTTCGGTTTTAGTTCCAGTTGTATGGACACAGCACTCGTTTCATTTCCTCTAGTTGCTTCGGTTTGAGTTCCAGTTGTATGGACACAGCACGTGTTGTTTCATTTCCTCTAGTTGCTTCGGTTTGAGTTCCAGTTGTATGGACACAGCACGTGTTGTTTCATTTCCTCTAGTTGCTTCGGTTTGAGTTCCAGTTGTATGGAAACAGCAACTGTTGTTTCATTTCCTCTAGTTGCTTCGGTTTAAGTTCCAGTTGGATGGACACAGCACGTGTTGTTTCATTTCCTCTAGTTGCTTCGGTTTGAGTTCCAGTTGGATGGACACAGCACTCGTGGTTTCATTTCTTCCAAGTTTTTTGGTTTGAGTCTCAGTTGTATGGAAACAACACGTGTTATTTCATTTCCTATGGACCCTTAGATCCAAGTCCCGGATGAATGACTGCAATACGTACAGTATATACACATTTTTCTAACGTAGAACACATTATTTCATAATTATGCAATAGTTCATTAAAACAACATATATTAAAGAAGATAAAATGTATAGGAATTATAATGTTGTATCCTGTATTTACTTTCCATATACATTTATCATCATTATTACTTTGGTTAGTGATTTTACTCGGAGCCCTTCTAGGTAAATGGAAATTCTTACAAAATCTCCCCTCTCCTATAAAATTAAGAACTAATCTAGTTAGAGCGACACCTTTCAAAATTAAGACCCCCTCCCTGCCTTACCAAATTAATAGCTCATCTAGTTAACACGGGAACTATCCTAAAACTATGAACTTATATAGTTACGGCGGGAATTCTTCCAAAATCAAAAATAAGTCATCTAGCTATAGCTGCAATTCTTCCAAAATTAGGAATTAATCTAATTGAAGCTTAGAACATAATTATTATTTGAACATAATTTTATTTGCTACAAAATAATAAATCATTAATGATATGATTTATATAAATAAATCACCCCAACCTAGACTAAATGAATATCCAACTACTATGTTGAGCATCCCAATCTAGAATAAATGAATCTCCAACTACTATGTTGAGAATCCCAATCTAGATTAAATGAATCTCCAACTACTATGTTGAGAATCCCAATCTAGATTAAATGAATCTCCAACTACTATGTTGAGCATCCCAATCTAGATTAAATGAATATACAACTACTATGTTGAGCATCCCAATCTAGACTAAATGAATCTCCAACTACTATGTTGAGCATCCCAATCTAGATTAAATTAATCTCCAACTACTATGTTGATAATCCCAATCTAGATTAAATGAATCTCCGACTACTATGTTGAGCATCCCAATCTAGATTAAATGAATATACAACTACTATGTTGAGCATCCCAATCTAGACTAAATGAATCTCCAACTACTATGTTGAGCATCCCAATCTAGATTAAATGAATCTCCAACTACTATGTTGAGCATCCCAATCTAGATTAAATGAATATCCAACTACTATGTTGAGCATCCCAATCTAGATTAAATGAATCTCCGACTACTATGTTGAGCATCCCAAACTAGACTAAATGAATCTCCAACTACTATGTTGAGCATCCCAATCTAGACCTAATTAAGGACGTTGCCTAACTGTGACGTCACGGCAATTCAGGATAGATTTACCATGATAATGAATTTACGTTTTATTCAGTGAGTTTTAAAGATATAACATTGAAACAGAAAAACACAAACTCTTAAATAATTATAAAACTAGTCCTACAGCGTTAGAAAATTATTATTTTTTTTATCTTGAAATAGTTTTTTTTTGTAAACGTAATATTTTAAAATCCTCTACAACTTAGGATATTTGGTCATAAAATTAGCTTGTAGGAGTCTTCCTGTCAGAATGTAGATTAAAAAAATACTGCGAAAGCAAAATATGTCTATCTAGAATAGGAAACAAGAAAAAGGTAATTTTAAAACGCAAGTAAATGTTTTCAAGGCACAAATAGCAGGGTAGGTGTATAAACTCATAGGAAGCGGTAAAGTTCTATCAGTAGATAAACAAGAGACCTTGCATGGTGAACTAATGGTTTTAATCCCTCTATTTTTATTTAGTACATCAGCATCCAAGTATGATAGTGCTTAGGTGCGTCAAGTTAAGATGCAGCCTGCTTCACAAAATATCTTCGAAATCTCCAAGTAGGTGATGTCAATCTATAACCACTAAGCTAAGACTGACATAAACTAAATTAATCCCCAACTACAGATTTATGCTGTAATATACCTGCATTTAAAAGTGGTAATTTCATTTCCAAAAACACCTTAAAATGGTTTATGATGAAAACAGCAGAGCAGAGCTGTATAGAAAGTAGTATCTGTTATAACTGCAGGCGTTAACCTGGCACTGTGATTACGTGATAAACAACGTATACAAATATAGAGAGAAATTGTAATGCTAGAAGTATAGAACTATGACACAAAAAAACCTATAACAAATTGTAATGTTGACTAGATTTATAAACCCCTTTAGTGGCTGAATGATCTAAGGCATCACTCTTTTCTGTTAGACTGACCTGCTGGTGACGTGGAGTTGAGTGTTCTAATCTCGATCTGGTCTACTGAGAGTGGCTTTTACTAAATGGTTTCCTACTCTCCTGCAACACAAATGTGGGTAGACTACCTCTGAAATGTTCCCATCCTCACCCCTACCCCATTAGATAAAATCATATATACGTATAACCTGAACAGGTAGTAAGACGCGAGGATAGTTAAAAAAAGTTATGGTGGCATCGTGATTATTAAAATTATTAGTCTAATTTGTTTTTAATACTGAAAAAATATTTTAATATTAATTGTATTGAAATAAATTAATTTACTTATTTATTTATGAATGAGTGACATAATGTAGATGGCCATTGACGTACGAGAATTTGTGGATATAATGATTGCTTATGCGTTGATGTTATAAAATAAACGAAATGAAATAGAAAACAACAGATGCACATATATGTAATATTAGTGACATTGACTGGTATAGTATAACCTATAAAAATATGTTAAACAGTTACATTAAGGTTAGGTTATGTTATAACAAGCTATGTTAGAATGGTATATTTCTATTTACCAAACAACATAGTGGTGTTTTTCAAGATGGCGGAACGCTGACAGGTATATTTCTTACTGCTCACAACTTGAAAAGCACTTTTAATCCCGTATGATCGCTTCAGTTTGTGTGCTAGTGCGTGGCGTTGATGCGTATCGAATGCTCACAAACTATTTTAATATAATCTCTTAATCCAATATCATAAAGTGTCAGCTCTTAGTGTTAAAGCGTCTTCCTTAAGGTAAAATTCTTCATAAAGAGATTTTTATTAAGATTGAAGCTCTAAAAATCTACCGTTTCATAACCACAAATAATATATTCCTCAAATAACATAAAATATTTGTTGTGGCCATATCAACAAACGATAAGTTTTAATGCTTCAGAAGGCAGAGCAGCACAAGTACAGCTAACTTTTCATTGAGAAGGCCCACTTAAGAAAATAAAAACCTTTTTGTCCAAAATTGATATCATAAATGGCCTATTATTAGTATTCTTTTATAGGTATTGAAAATATCTATCAAAAGTGACAGCTGCAAATCACATGGCTTGACGTATGGATATTTGAAACTCGAGTTGGTAAATTTTTATAGCTGACAGTTAAGGTCCTTTCTATAGAAATTTTCTGGGCAACCAAAATTTCTAAAATTGAGCATACAATTTTATACAAAACTGTAAAAAAACCCAACTTCTAGGCAATTAGAAATAAGTTTTAACATTAAGTCTTCAAATTTGTATTACTCAATCTCTTGTAATATCTAGAATAATATTAGCATAAGTAAATATCAAATTGTAAGACCGGCAATGAGCTGAACTTTGTACAGTATAAATAAATAAATAAATAAATAAAATTGAACTGGAGCTACCACTCAAGAGAAACAACGCTAAGCAAAGATAGCAAAAAGTAGAATTCTTTTACGAATTGACTGGTAATTCTCCTCTCTATATTTCTCTATTTTTAGCACAATTTCTTACTACCCGTTCATGTTATACGTCTATAATTCTCTCGTTTGGATCCAAACAGCTCTGTACAATATAATTTGAACGCGTCCTTTCCCAACATCAGACAAATTGTCTCTTAGGTTGATAGATAAAGACATACTGTTAAGGT
>CABFOW010001376.1:44268-73025 GCA_902141385.1 Timema californicum | reverse complement strand
GGAGGGGGAGGAGAACATGTTAAGGTAAATGCATATTTTTACAACTTTTATTAAAGATAATATTTTCTTATTTAATAAAAAAAATTCAGTAAATAATGTTTAGCTTAATCTTATACACAGTTCTTGAATATGAGCATTGCGGATTTTGAACAGGGCTTTATTTATTTATTTCTACATATAACAAGTTGTTTTATTATTCAAATTGAAAAATGACCCCTGGAGATTGGAACCAAACCCAGGCCCTTACCACTCAGTTATTCAGGAGTCATTCTATGCCCAGGGTCATTCTTAATTTATATCTAAGGCAGTTTCCTGAATATCTCAGTGGTTAAACCATTAATACACTAAGCCAAAGGTCTTGAATTCGATTACCGTGTTCATGTGTAATTTTTCAATTTAAAGAATATGATATTATATGCGGCTATAACCGTACCCAACTATAACAATTTGGTTATTAATCCATCATTAACAAGTTTTTTTGTAAAAAACTACACTATTATTGTAACGAATATTCAGGAATTTAGTGAGCAGTTTGAGCAGTTGAAGCAGTTTCCTATTTATTTTATTAAAAAAATGCTGTAAAAGTTGTATAGATACGGACCTTCTCAGCTCGCCTTCCCTTCCTCCCACCATAACAAAGGTGCTGCCCACAGTGACATTTTAATAGGGTTTTGAGTTTAAGGGGTAGTGGTTTGATGTTGGGTACTGATCGAAATAAGTGAACTTGACAACTCTTATTTAAACATTAGAGTAAATAGCTTTAGGACCCGCTTCAGTGGCCACATGGTATAAGGTGCTACTATCGCAGTAGACTAAACGGCCGATTACGGGGGTTTGATCTTGATGGGGGTGATTTTTCATAAATGGTTTTCTACTTTTACTCCACACACACATTCTGGTACACTTCTTTTAAAAATGCAACCTCTCTGGTCTTAACACATTAGCGTAATTTATACACATTATTATAGCCCGAACGGGAATAAGACGTGATTATAAAAAACTATCGCTAAGCTTGGGCGTTTATTGGTTTATTCAGAATCCATAAACAAATCTTGTGCGTTCAACATCCACACAAAGTTAACACCCCACTCAATCTTACTACTCGTCCGGGCTTTCCCCAAATAATTACACTATGGAATAGGGATGAGATAGGTGGAGTTCTAGTGGGAATGTACCCATATTTTCTTTTAAAAAGATATTTGAGAGAACCAAATTCTGCATCACAAGAAAACTATATAATACGATCTTATCAACTAAAGTCCATTATGTTCGATGATGCGGGTAGATAAAACTATTTTATAATTTTATCAAGACTGTATTATTCCTATCTATCAATTGATAGCTTGATATTACGTTACTTGATATATGTATATGAAAGCAGTTTTAATGACGTTTGTAAGTTGCAAATACTGTCTTATTTACCATGGTATTGATACAGGTGCTGCTGTCCTAGGTTAATTCTGTCGTTAACCACGTGATCAATGATGTATTCTACTATTGAATGTAGAATTAATTTTTTTCTATCTTACTTGATCGCCAAATCAACAGCAATCCAGGGTGACTTGATGGTCTAGGGGTAAGGGGTCAGACTTCTGTGCTGGGGATCCGGGGTTCAATCCTCGGTTCCGGCACTGATTTATCCGATTGCCAAACCCTTCCTTCACCTCTGACAAGACGTGTATTAATCACACCTTGTGTATGTGGGGAATTCCAGGCCTCCACCGTGGTTCGGATCCCACGTTAAACTGTAGGTCCTTCATTTAATCTCACAATCACCCTACCATTACACCTTAGCGTAAGTGCGTATAACCCGAACGATTAGTAAGACGCGGTGCTAATAATAATAACAGCAATCCAAAGAGTAACTACATAATACATTCAATCTTAAATCCAAAGATAAACTATTTTAATTGTTGTTGTTGGTTACTTTGTATTCAAATAAGATGGCAAATCGTGTTAATTAAACATAATAAAACTTATATATAAATTACTTTTAAAATTTATTTTTCACGTTTTATAACACAATATAAACCAATAAAGCATTAATATTTAAACCTAATTAAATATTTGGTTATTTTTCCCTATGGTTAATTTTATTTACTAAAAATAACAAAAGATTCCTCGTGAGAAGGATGGGCACACCATATAGTAAATAATATCAATACCTGTTAAGTAATAAACACATCTAGCAAAGTAAAATATTTGGTAAAACCAATTGTAAACACACTGTTTTTTATCTTCTTTCAGGACACCTTCGCTCTCTGTATTCCCCATGGAAGGTCACGCCCCACAGTTTGGGAATAACTCGGCTGGACGGACTATCTTCTCTCTCTCGGAAAGGTGCTGCCAAAGTTCAACGCTTGTTAAGTTGGTTGGTAAGGAACTAGGACAGGAAAATGCTGGCAACATCGTCAACTTAGTATCGCTATATTTGCACATTTTGAAGAAAGGCAACGACTAGGCAATTGCAACACTGTGGTCGAGTGTAATAAAATGAAGAGTTTGTGACTGTCACGAGCGTTGCGCAATATTTACCCCCGAAGAGATTTGAAATTAAAAAATTTGTAGCCCCTGTGCACCAACATGCCCTCCTTGAAGCCGGACCTTCGATTTTGTATTAAGTCATTATTACATTTATTAAGAACTGGGCCTGAAGAAATAAATTGATTTTTTTACTGTCTTCAGCAAAGAAACGCGATACTTGAGGTAACCCACACAATGCATTTTATGGTTACTTGGGTACTTCTGATAGTTGTTAATAAAATTATATATTATTTATTTTTACTACAATTACATTTTAGATAAAATACAGTGGATGTTTGGGTATTTTTTTAAAAATATTTATTTTCTTGTTTTAATAAAATGTATAGGTTTAATGTCAGTTACTAAAAGTAGCCAACCAATATAATTAACATATCTACCTATATATTTGTTTTATTTATATTTTAGTAAACATTATTGTTAATAACATCTAACCAATCCTTGCTAATAGTACATTAAACTGTTGACTATTTCGATTGAGTCACATTTCCCATTTATTTTTCAATCAAATATTTATGCCACTAAAATATTAATAGAAATGCGATGGATATCCAATATCCATTAATTATGAATAGAGAGAGACCATGGTTTTCAACAAAATTATTTATTGATAGGCAACCTTTTTTATTTACAGACAAGAGAGCGATCAGAAATCCCTGGATGGAGGCGAGGACACGAATAATACATTACCTGTCCTGTCCTGTAATATACATACAAATACATTACTAGCTATGAAGAATTACTATTTTGTCAATTTTAGTTTTAATAAAAGTAATTTCAACTAAATTTTCAGTAGAATTTTTTCAGCAAAAATATTTTCACTTTTGCTTTTAAAAAATTTCTCATAAAATACATTTAAAGAAGATTTAAAATGAAATCTGCTCTACTTTTATAATTTATAGATACTTTCCAGTAAAATATATATGCAATTATATGAGTAACTAATACACTTGTAATACATATGTTTTTAAATCATATATCAGAGATAAAAACAAGCTTTTGAATGAGCTTATTTAAAATTTTTCATATTGAGTCTTTATGGCATTCATCAGAAGCCATGATTTGAAATTACAATTCGAAAGTTTTTAATTAATATTAAGTTTTAAACATATACAAGTGAAATTAAAGTGGAAGTGTAGGGAAAGTGAGTTAAGGGATATGTTTTTGCAGTTTTTATAGGAAAACATTTTTTGAATATATATATATAAATATATATATATATATATATATATATATATATATATATATATATATATGTATATATATATATATAACCTCAATAAGAAAGTAACGTTTAGTTTTCTTTACATGATAATATCCACAGTTATTGAATTTCTGTTATGAAAATAGTATCATTAGATTGACAAACATTTTAAACGAAGATAAAATGTTGTCATTAAATTAATTATAGGACACCCTTGATAGGTATTCAACAATTGTTGATATCACCTTGTGAAGAAAATTTAAATTCTATGATTCTATTGGAGAGTTATTTATTTCTTATGATAAAAAAACCATGTTTTGATATATATATATATATGGATCAAAGATGACACCTATAAACAAAATCATACCTAGACCTTGGGCTATCGAGCTAATGGTATTACTGGGTTCATTATACAAACACAATAGGGAGAATTTCCTGGATATCTAAGTGTTAATAAACATCAATGAAATAGGTTTAAGGTCCCGGGTTCAAATGCCATGATCATACATCATATTTCAAATATGTTTAGCTTAATTTATTTAGTTTTATATTATTGAAGAGTAATGAAAAGTCATGTAATACTTGGGATATAAGAAAAGGCTAAATTTCTTTGAAATGTAAGATATATTTATCATTTATCAATTTAAGATGTTTATAAAAGTAGATGATTGATTTAAATAATACTTAGCAACTGAAATAGGGCTAACCATTAAGAGAATTTTTTTTACGATTAATTACCTGTTACATACAAGAGAATATGCTGAATACAATTTTATTTTGGTTTTCATTTATAATTTGTATCAGACAAATTTGTTTTTTAATTTCTCACTGTTCAGACACATACAATATTGTTAGAACATTTTTATTGTTGAAAAATCATCTCTCACCTGTAAATATAAAATAAATACATAGCTTTAATTTTATTGTTAAATAAACTAAAATCTAAGATCAACCACAATATTTTTTTATCTATAGATATTTCTAATTTAAGAACAAGTTATTACCATTATTATATATTTACATAATCTTGTAACTCTAACATGTACTAAATAGACACCTAGAATAAGGCAACAGTCAGCATGGTCATGTGTCTGGTGATTCTTGTCAAAGCAGTAAGGATCATCTTAAAAAATATCGTCCCACAGAATAAAATACAATATCATTTTCGCAATAATATAATAACACTTGGTTTTGGTTGAAAAACAACTTGTTTCTCAAAACATTAATACAATTAAGCTCTTTTAGTAAAATGAAATTTTAAATTAATATTCTCAATATATTTAGCCCTAAAGTAATGAGTAATTGTAGATGACAGCTCTGGATAGCTCATTTGAAATATGACTGCCACGTAAGTCAAGGATGATTGGTTTAGTTCCCATGTAAAGAGGTCATTTTTAATCATATGATTGAAACACAATTATTTTACTATGTCTTGCCGCTAAAGAATACATTATCTAAACTTTACATATCACTATGATAGTAAAAAAATATACTCAAAATATAATACAACATAATATAATATAAAAATGAGTAATGTTATTTAGTAATAAATATGATAACAAATTATTAATTTATAGTCCAGTACCTTAGCTCAGTTTGTAGCATGTCTGGCTACTGAGGTTAGAATCACTGGTTCTGCGCCTGGCAAAGGCCCACCCATAACACTTATCACTGGTTAAATTAGGGTTAGCCCTTTCACAGTGATGGATTAATGGCTGGGGGTTGGGTATTGTGTTTTTTCTAAAATTAAGTTAGCTTATAGGTGATGATCTGATATAATCAGTCGATTCAGAAAGTGCACGTTAAATATCATAGGTAACACCATATTCATTTTTAAACAAACAAAACCGTTACAAACTAAAATATGTATTGTATCTCAGGCTGCTTTAACAAAACTTTCATGATAAAATAAGGTAAATATATATAAATTTTTTTTATTATCTTTATTAGGCCAAGCAATCGTAAAACTTTGTAAATAATAAGCTGTGACATGTATATGTGTATTTGTAATAATCTTACTTTTTTAAATAGATACACGCCTGATTTTAACTAGAATAACCAAGAAGAAACCTATCAGTGTACAGAATTTTACATACTGTTACATTTCATAATATTAAATTTCATTTGATGAGATAAAACCTTGTTCTTTATTTTAAAAAACAAACATTTACATACATGAGTCCAATATCACACAATATATTATTATACATTATTTTATCCCTTTGACATTTTTTATTATATGTACACTTTTATTTTAGTGAGTTCTAAAAACTGGAAATGGTTTTCTTATTGTCACTCCACAGTATAGACAGTATATATTGCGGGCCAGGCTTCAGATTATATTATAGTTCTTGCCTGCGTAAGTCGACGAAAGTCACCCACTACACAAATAGATAACTTATTTTATTTTTGAGACTTTCCTCCCAAAAATACAGCTGCGTCAAATTTTATTGTAACATATTATATAGCTTCTCAATATTGATATATCATATAAAAGTAATAACATATATAAATTATATGAGGCTTCGTTTATTTTGGAAAAAACTTTCAAATAGACCCATCTCAAACACAATACAAGATACTGAAAAATATAAACTTAATATAAACCTAATAATTAGTCTATAAAACAAGATTATTTTAAAATTATCAATAAATGCAGACCAGTGGCGTGATATGAAGTGCTATAAACGAAGAGCGCATTTAAACTGTACCTATAATACGCTCTCACCCATTGGACCAATCACACATACACGCACTATGCACCACAAACTTCACATGATGATATCATTTCGTTGATACGCGATACCTTTTTATTATACCCACACCTTAATACATTAATGGTGTAAGAATGACGAAGGAGGAATTTTCATATGTAATATGCCCGAATTTGGGTGGAATTAAGGTGGGAAACTAAAACCCCACTATGAGTATAACCGACCAGGATTTGAACTCCAAACTTCCCGTCATCAGCAAGCCAGTATAACACGAGAGTGACGCCTTAGACCACTTGACCAATGAAGAGGGTTATTTTAATCTTGTCCTATGAATTTTCTACTCGATGAATCTTTATCTTGGTCGGGGTTCAATCCTCGGTCCTGGCACAGATTTATCTGATTACCAAACCCCTCCTTCACCTCTGACAAGACATCTTGTGAATGTGTGGAATGCTGGGCCTCCACCGTGGTTCGGATTCCACGTTAAGCTGTAGGTCCTCCATTTCATCTCACAATCACCCTACCATAACACATTAGCGTAAGTGCGTATAACCAGAAGGGGTAATAAGACGCGGTGCTAATAATAATAATTTATCTTGGTCCGATTATGAGCAAGCTCGACTACACTGGGTTCCAATCTTACTCATAATTAATTGTCCTGGTACTGGATAAATTAAGGTGAATAAATATAGTCAAGTAAGCTTCAGCGCTAAACACAAATAAGAATGGCAACTGGGACTAAACTAAACTAACCCAACCTATAATGAGAGATAAAGTTGGGATGCAGCCGTTCTATTGGGCGATTACAACATTTTGTATTTACCCTCTTTTTATTATGGAAGGTAAAAGTAGGCTTATCTTGTCTGATTACACTATGCCGCTTTCCAATACGCTACACCATAGTGACACCAAACTAGGATCGCCTATTATCTTTCAGGGTAAATGGCGTGTAGAGTTTTAACAAACTTTGCTAGCTATAGCAATGAGCCCGCCTCGGTGGCGTAGTTGACTAACGCGCTAGTCATGTTGACCTCGATTGCTGAGGACGGTGATATCGAGGTTCAAATCTCAGTTGGTTCCCCTAAATGGTTTTCCACTTTCCCTCCACGCTAATGCGGGTTAACTTCCTCTAATTCAACCTTTCCAATTCCTAATGCATTAGCGTAATTAGTACTTAAAGAGTATAACCCGAACGGGTAGTAAGACGCGGTGCTAAATAATAATAATATAATAATAATATAACAATGAGTCGCGCCACGCCACTGGTCAGTATTTAATTTAAAAAAATCGAGCATATATAGCAAATGTAAATAAATATATATTATGTTCCAAATGATTCCTGCCTATAATAGGTGATCACCATACACCAAGAATAAGGGTTACATCGTCATGTGGGATAAGAAATATTGTTCAGCGTAGCCGGATGACGTCACCAGACAACTCTTCAAAAGAAGAATCGGCCATTAGTGAGAATATTTATCATTACTACTGGGTCTGAACTAAAATAACGTATGTGACGACACAATAGAGTCTTTCAACCCTGAGTTAAAGAAAGATCAAGAACGATTCTACTGAAATAATCGCCAACTTGAACAATAGAACGTGAATAGAAATGGAATGTCTCCATACAGTGATGATATAGCTGTATTTTTTAAACCTGATTAAAAAGTATCGTTTATTATAAGGATATATTTTAAACTAGAAACCAACATTTTGATCAATCTGTTTATACACCTCGATTAAATCACTGGTATTTGGCTGACTCATCTAACGTTACATATTCGTCACCACACGATTTGTCACACCCAACATATTCGTCATCACACACTTGTCACACCCAACATATTCGTCATCAAACAGTTAATTTATCTCTTTCGGTTATAAAATATTATAAATTAACTAAATCTAACTTCAGCACGTCAACGTTAAGGCTAAGTTAAGTTAGTCTACGTTGTATTAAAAGAAATAATTTTAGAATTTTAGTTTTTTTTATCAAGCAACATAGTGTAACGTTTATCAAGATGATGTAAGGTATGTAAACCAGTTTAAAATAACTTGGTTTTGAGTGTACCATACGTTTAGGTATATTTATTGAATGTAATAGGATTCAAGAGCAAAATATGTACTTTAGACCAGCATTCCTGAATCTTTTGCAGGGTATAAACCCGCTCTAACGCCCAGTATAACAACCTTAGATACACCCACTCTAACGCCCAGGATAACAATCTTAGATATACCCGCTCTAACTCCCAGGGTATCAACCTTAGAAACACCCGCTCTAACTACCAGGATATCAACCTTAGAAACACCCGCTCTAACTACCAGGGTATTAACCTTAGATAAACCCAATCTATTGCCCAGAATAGCAACCTTAGATACACTCGCTCTAACGCCCAGGGTATCAACCTTAGATACACCCACTCTAATGCCCAGGATAGCAATCTTAGATACACCCACTCTAACGCCCAAGATAGAAACCTTAGATACACCCACTCTAACGCCCAGGATAGCAACCTTAGATGCAACCGCTCTAACTCCCGGATAGAAACCTTAGATACACCCACTCTAACGCCCAGGATAGCAACCTTAGATGCAACCGCTCTAACTCCCGGATAGAAACCTTAGATACACCCACTCTAACGCCCAGGATATAAATCTTGGATACACCTGCTCTAACTCCCAGGGTATCAACATTAAAAACACCTGCTCTAACTACCAGGATATCAACCTTAGAAACACCCACTCTAACTCCCAGGATACCAACCTTAGATACACCTGCTCTAACGCCCAGGATAGCAACCTTAGTTACACCCACTCTAACGCCCAGGATATCAACCTTATATGAACCCGCTATAACGCCTTGATAGCAACCTTAGATACACCCACTCTAACGCCCAGGATAGCAACCTTAGATACACCCAGGATAGCAACCTTAGATACATATCCTAAAATTACCAAGCTATCAACCTTTGTTACACACCCAATAATACGTGGATCACTTGGTATAAAAATTCCTTATGTCAATCACTATCTGGGTTAAGAATTCCCTTAACAAAGCTAGCACTTAAAATAAATACACTTTTTGTAGTTGGAGATCAGTTAAAGCACTAAAAAACATTTAGTTAATATGACTTAAACAATAATGTTTTTGGGTGAAATACTTGAAGATTTAATTGTACTTTCCATATTTCTGAGTCAACCTGTTTTGGGAACCACTGCAGTTTAGGATTGGAATTAGTAGACTATAGATCGTATATGTTGTGAGTGAGAAATCATATGGTGACGTGTACGTTACCAGTCTTAGAGATGACGGAAAGACCTAAGACTAGTTCAATTAGGCCCGAAATCACTTCCTTGATCTTTGGACTGGTATCTCGGTGGTGACACTCAAGTCCATTGACGCCATATAGCAAGTCTCACTCCTCCCCTTGACTGTCCCACCCCTTAACCCCCTCACAGAGGAACTCCCAACCCCCCCGCGTTCAGAAGGTCCTCCATAACCGGCACAACAGCACGACGACGGCCCCGATCAGCCACCGAGGGCCGCTGAGAAGTCCCGAGCAGCCGTCATCTCTGGCCGGGGGGCCAGGCACCTGGTTCTCGGTGTACGTGTTGTGTGTCCCCAGAGCCGGGGGGCCCAGCGTGGGGAGGAGCCCCGAGGCGGAGTTACCCAGAGAGCTCGGGGGTCTCATGGCCACGGTGTTGGAAAGCTCCTCGTCCGTCTCCTGCTCCGCTGAGCCGTACTGGTCAATGTAGTCCTCCTCGTCATAGCGGGGTTGCTGGAAGACTCTCCGTGTCGGACCGGGGATATCTATGGGGAAGGGGAACACAGTTATCATCCCCTCCACCTAATACAGGTCATGGTGCTACTTGTACTACCAGAGTTAGAGTACTCGTCATCGATAGCATAGAAAACATATGTTATTTGTCCGAGTGAAATACGTCTAATTTATTGTTATTATTACTTATACTTAAGAATATGACTAATTAAAATTAGAGCTCCTATTTAGGTCAGCAAATACGCTTCTAGTTATACTAATATATCAAATTTCCCCTTGGTTTTGCTTATAGCTCAATGGAATTATAGCCCTTTTCAGTGGCCACATGGTCTAAGGACCTACCCTCACATTAGACTAGACTTCCGATGACGGGGAGATCGTAAGTTGATCCTGGTCGGGTGTACTGAAAGTATGTTTTCCTAAACTGTTTCCTAAACTCTCTTCACGCAAATGAGGATACGTTTTCTCTAAATCCCGTCGTCCTCATCCCTAGAACATTAGCGTAATCAGTACACAAGCGTATTGCCTGAATAGGTAGTAAGACGTAGCGCAAAAAATAAATAATTAATGGAAACGTAAATATAGTTTTGTGTGATGCAAGCATTTTCTCGTGTTCTTGAGATTTGTACTCACCATAAAGTCTTATGTTGCTTTCCACTTCTCCTAGAGAGTTCTTAGCGATACAGCGATAAGAGCCCTCATCCCTCTGCTGAAAGTTCCTGATCACGAGGACCATACGCACCTCGAACATAGACTTGGAGATAAGTTTCACCTCGTACTTGTCGCTGGAGATCACCATCTCTCCTAGAACACAACCCAACTCCCTATAGATCACCAACAACATGTTCATGTTCGGGACTATTGGCGCGCTTGTGGAAATGTGAGGCCTACAAGTGTTTGGGTCCTATGGCCCACTATAATTACCCCTCAGGATAGATTAATTATTGGTTGTCTAACTATGTATTAAGACCCTTGAACC
Organism: Timema californicum; assembly: GCA_902141385.1. NCBI lineage: Eukaryota > Metazoa > Arthropoda > Insecta > Phasmatodea > Timematidae > Timema > Timema californicum. The sequence goes on along the minus strand of CABFOW010001376.1, from coordinate 61,805 downwards.
TGTCGAGTTTAAGTCTAAAACCTATTTTGTGGAATGGTGAAATGTGTGGCGTGGCTTCACAACCGACCAAAGTATCCTTCCGCACCAACAAGAACACTTGGATCACGGAAACCGTAGATAGTGCAAGCTACTGGACTGATCTTGCGGAAAAGTCATACGTTTAGAGATGACAGTTTTCTCGAGAACAAGTGACATTTTTATAACAATATTTTCAACGCCCCTTCTAAGATATTGTATCGATGTTTATTAATTGCTACATTTTCTTATTTTGTTGTTGTTATGAAGACAGCAGTTTTCTATAGAAGAATGTTAATATTATCGATATTGGATCACAGTTAAAATTATAGATGAGGTGTGTATATATAAAGTATAGCTTAATTAACATGCTTCTATTCTTGAACAAACCGTTTCCGATAAAAAATTATTGCAAAACAATAAAAATTCCTGAAGATAACCGTTTGTTCCCATGGCTTTGCATTTCCACGCCAAATGAAAAGAGCCAATCGCCTTAAGTTGGGATGGAAGGGGACGCGAGAAATTCGTTTTTGATGTTCTTATAGCAAAACTTTTTTCGGTAAAAATAAATCAAATATTTCTTAGTAAAAACATAGAGGTTAGTTTTCTTCACGTCATGATGTTATCAAAAACTTTGAATATTTGTCATGTGCATAGTGGCATTAGATGAAGCTCTTTTTAAATGAAGAAAAAGAGTTGCCATTAAATTTCAGAACAACATTGACAGATATTCAAGAACGGTTAAGCTCACCATGTGAAGAAAATTAAACTATATGATTCTAATAAAGAATTATTTTATTTATTTTGAACAACAAAAATGTTTTGCTACACAAACTGTAGGAACACTGACCTTTTCTCGCGTCTCCTACCCCACCTTAATACATAGAGTTGCTACAATTTAAAAGCACTCTGAGTCAACTACCACAAGATTGGGTTGATTTTTTAGGCATAACTATCTTAACCCCTAGATTAACCTAATTCTAGGTTACATTGAATAATTGGTTAGTTTTGGTTAACCTATCTGTTGAACTCTGGAGACATTTATTGCAAGGACACACTGAAAAACTGGGTGATCTTTGTTGACTTAGTTATATTGACTTCTAGAGAGATTTATTGCAAGAATACGCTGAAAAAACTGGGTTGATTTTGGTTGGCCTACCTACTTTGACTTAGAGAGGCGAGGCATTTATTGCAAGAATATACCGAAACACTGGGTTGATTTTGGTTGACCTAGCTAAATTGATTTATAGAAGCATTTATTTCAAGGAATCACCAAAAAAGAGGGTTGATTTAGTTGGCCTAGCTAAAGTGACTTATAGAGGTATTTATTTTAAGGATACACTGAAAACCTGTGTTGATTTTGTTTGATCTACCTTTCAATAGTATGTTTATAAAAATCTAGACATATATTTCTTCAACATATCTAGTTTTAATATATTTCCAGAACCAAACATATTATTTATAACAAAATAATGCCATTATTAAAATGTAAAATACATTGAGACGGCTTTGTTTTTGAAAATGTACAACTCATTTGTTCTTGTAAAGGCAGACAGCTTTACTAGAAGCCTCCCCCGCCACTTTTTACCCCCCAGCCCTTCCGCTTTCCACCCTCATCCCCTGCATTGAACCTTTTCTAGTTTAATTTAATTTTGAATGAAGCTCTTAAAACAGAGGATAAAGAAACAAACAAAATCACTCCCAAGTCTTTTGTTGAAGTGCGTCTTCCACTTGTTCGAAGTGAGTTTCCTGAGGAACAGGAGGGGGAGGGGGAGACATGAGGGGTGGTTGTTTGTAAGTTGGAAGCATAAGACGTAAGGGCGCCAGGCTTATCACTGTAAGTTATCCACACAAAGAGAACGTATATATACGGAGCGAACGTGACTCCAATATTAAACTGAAGATAGCGTCAGGGGGTTGGTGGGGTATAGGGGGGTATAGAGTCGAACGACACGCATTTCCATTCTGCGATACTCATTTCCGTCCCACGGGGTTGTTAGTAATCTGGATATTTGTCAACAAACAATTCCTCGGCAGTATTAAGTATTTTGAGGAGAGGGGTCCTGGCTTCATTTACAGAGCAGGGAAGTCAGCGTCCGGAATTAAGGTTAAAGATGCCAGGGATGGGAACTTTATTAGAATAGAATATGGACGAGGATAAAACATTCTTAAGAGGATAGAAAAAATTCAGGGGGAATTACTTTCTTGGATTTAAGAGTAATTTTAAATATAATACCAAACTTATATTCAAGAATCATTTATTCACATTAAAATTACTAATGATTAAGGAATACAACACATGTTTATCAGCAGACATATCATTTGGCTTGGTAAGTATTTTGTCTATCAAATATATTTTTATTGTAACTACTGGTCCACATTAATTATCAGGATAATTAACGAGTTATTTTCACAGGTGGGCACGCGGGATTAAGTCTCAACATCATTTGGTCTGCTTTGCGAGTGATGAGGTTTGGGTTCGATTCCCAATCTGGTATGAATGTGGGTACAATTCCTATAACTTATACCTTACTTATACCTATAACATTTGTATAAATGTAGGCGCAAAGCAAGAAAACATACTAAGCATCTTTACTAGTAACGCCCGTAAATTGAATATCTAAGTACCAGGATCAAATTCACACTGAAACGCTACGGATTTTTTCCAGATATAATATTGCCGTGATAATATTTAGGTTGTCTATAGCTCCGTGGTCAAGCGCCTTTCATAACTATACGGAATATATACCGTTTAACTAGCTGTTAATTGCTCCGTGGTCAAGCACTAATTAAACCGGTATATTTAATTAAATTAAAGAAAGAGAACTATTGATGACTGTTGTTTCACACGGTTTATTTAAATGGCATCTGTTGATTACTTATACATACTCCAATTAAATGCTTTATATCACTGCACACTTGTGATATTAATGTAAGTTATTTTATACTGTGTTACACTGTGACTGAGAGAGCCAGTGCTAGTACATTTATGAGTTCATGACTGCGTTGCTTGTGTGTGGGTGCATTTGTGCCAGTACTTGTGCCTTAAACATACGCACAAGCAGTTTATATATGACATACCCCTTGCCTCTTGGTTCCTTCGTCAAAAGTGTAAAAACAAACTAATAGAAAGAGTCCTGACAACAGGTGTTGTGAAGGCTAGCTTCTTATTGGTATAGGGAATTGGCGTCTTTTTGCCAAATACTGCGGAGTTGTTCTTTTAACAGGAAAAGTTGTATAAAAATATATTTTAATAATGTAATCCTTTTCACACTATTTCTGAAAAGCGCGTGTTTCTTCATGGATGAATCATAAAAGGATACTGTACATATGTTACTTTAAAGAAAAATTACCTTCATCCATGACTTTTTATATATTTTAGAGTGATCTAAATCAATATCATTACAACACAAATACTTTTTTTTTTCTATTATGCACCTTTCCAGATTTATTAAACCATTGCCCCCTAAATATTTGATATATCTTTATACAAACTAAGCCAAATAGTATTCGTTATCTCCTTATCTATTCATCTATTAATCTATCCTACAATGCCTACCTCTATACTGTATGTATCTGTCTGCGTTTATTTGATTTTGTGTCTACATCTTTCTTAACTTGTTTCTCATATATATCCATCTATGTTTGTCTATCTGTATGTGTATGTCTATCTTACGCTCTGTCTATATGTATGTTTGTATATTCATCTGTGTCTGTATATCTTTGTGTCTATATAATCGTGTCTGTCAATCTGTCTATGTTTTATATTTGTCTATGTCGTTTTACATCTCTATGTTTGTATCATATTATGTCTATAGTATATTTGTACCTATATATCTACAACCTTGTCCTATCCATCTCATTGACTAGCTGCAAAAAGTTCTCAGTTTGGTGTTTTGGTCAAATGGGAATAACATTTGACTGTAAATTGATATAATCGCTCTCCTGTTGAGCCACCAATTAAAATAATAACGTAGTCAGATGCTTCCTTTAATTTCCCCGAGTACAATCAGCGAGGGTTAAACAATGACACGTGGAATGTATTTTCTGTCAAACAGGGGGAGGGGCATATGAACACATATCAATTCAAAATCAAATAGCTAACGAAATATCTTCCATAAACATTCATGTGTATACACCTGTAAAATATAAAACACTTAGTTGAACATTTCCTCGACTCTTGTATTTAATTTAACTTGAGCGCCAACTGTCATTTATTAAAAAACAAAAAACAAAACACTTTACACTATAGCTCCAAACCAGTGGACACATAGACAAAGGCTTTAGGTTCGTTCTATCTAACTTTATAGTTACGGGAAGGTTGATGTTCGAATCCCTGCCAGGTGCACTGATCTTGTTTTTACTGAAAATTTCGCCACCCTCCCTATGAGAAATTTCAGATTTATTAATTTCAAGCGCATGTCGTGTTGAGCTCGACTGCTGAGGACGGGGAATCGAGGTTCGAATCTCGGTCAGGTGAACTGGGGGTGGGGGGCCTCCTAAATGGTTTTACACTCTCCCTCCACGCCAATGCGGGTTCACTTCCTCTATTTCAACCTTCCCAATTCTTAATCCATTAGTGTAATTAGTACTTAAAGCGTATAACCCAAACGGGTAGTAAGACGCGGTGCTAAATATTATTATTATTATTATTAATTTCAAAATAATACTTTTAAAATATTTACTACTTTAGTCTAAGTATGGGGATAGTTCAAACGTTTAATAATACGTATAAAATAAATAAATAAAAGGCATTATAATAAATGTACGCTAATCCCAACGTTTTTAACACCCTTAAATCGTAATATGTGATTATTTTATTACAACGTGTCCTTACTCTAGGCCAGACTATCAGCATTTAATTACATTCATAAAGTACAGGGCAGGGAGGTAGAAATTTGATAAAATACACCCGAATCTGCGTATCTATAGTAAAAGTAGGAAAACCTTTTAGTAAAAAAACCCTCAGTGCATTCGACCTAGATTCGAATACCGACTTAAACCCTCACCGGCAAGCAAGAGCAGATAAGCTTGACGTTTGGTCTACGTGATAGTAATGAGGGTAGGATATGACTGAGTCCTTTTCCAGCACGTTCACTAGTATGGGTTTAATATGTATCGCTTAGTGTTTATGTAAGATTTCCAGGCCCAAACATGGAAAAGATGAACGTTAAATATCGAGATAGCTGTATGAAAATAATTGTGTGTCGATTTGTTCAAATACCTGTTGAAATTAATAGGTATTGAAAAAATATATTTTATTTATTTGAATACTCATTTAATATGTTTAAAAAATTTCGTACTAGTCGAAAATTATTCTTTTTATAATTTAATATTTATGGGAATTAAGTACCAATATTGATGTTATTTTAATCATATAGGAGCATAAAACTTTGGGCAAATTGTTATTTTTCTGAAAGTTTGGTCAATTCAGGCCAAGTGTTTTTATAATAGCCTGGGGAAAAAAGAGCAATTATTTCAGAGTCCTAAGTGCTTAGCAAGTTTTGAAAAATATTTCTATTTATTCAAAAATGTCTAATATGAGTACAACGTTCACAAAAATAAACTATTAGAATATAAATAGGGTTGAAAATTAAACATATTTAAAAATATAGTTTTTTTGTTTTTATTAATTGCAAAATATTATTGAGTAAGAATTCAGAATATTAATTATGAAAATTATGTATGAACATATATTACCATTTAATAGTATATTCAAAATTTAAATTGAACAAATTATTTATAATTTTTTCCCACCACTTAAAAACACATCGGAACTATTCCACGCATGTCGTATTTATTCCAAATTATGAATAAAGATAGATTTTACTATACATGCAACTGAAACCACGAAGTGCATTAAAATTATCGTTATATTGATGAGAGTACAGATAAATTTAATTTATATCAAATTAATTCCAACGTCAATTAATGCGTTACTGGAAAATGGATTAAAGAGGAAATATTTATTTTCTAACGAAAAACACATTGAAGTATAGTTTAGTTTAAACATTATTTTAAATTCTAATGGTAAGCTAGCTTTGGCATTATTATTGGGACTATTAAAAAAAAAGAAGTTTGTTTACAATTCACTACAAACTCTTATTATCTGAAAATCTGATTAAATCGCTCAATATACAGGTATCTTAGCTCAATAAATACCCACGAAAAAAACATATATACAGTTAAAATGTGTCATAATTTCTATGGAAAAAATTTAGTTGAACATATTATAATTTCAATTTTAATTGACCTACTTTGGTGGGCGACTGTTCTAAGACGCTATTCTCACAATATACAGGCTGATTCACTCGGGATGAAACACCTGTTTTGTATAATATAAGCTATGTAGAATACGATATAAGCATGAAACACGAACGGGACGGTTCTTTCTCTCATGACGAAGCAGTCAACATGCATTAATTAGGAAAACATGTCTACTCGCTGGCCAGCTGGGCACCACAATGACGCGCCGCTTCTATAGAGATTATTGGGGAAGCGTGTCTAATCAGACAGTGCGAGTCGGCAGAAATATGGTGTACTCAATTGAAGAGTGTGTGTTCATTGTGCTTCAGTACTGGGTGACCGGTTCCTTCAAACAATGTCAGAGGAGGTATCTGAATAAATTTGGTGGGCATACACAACCCGCCAGAACTTCGAACTTGGCGAAGAAGCTGGAGAGAACGAGAAACTTGGTGGATCCGCATTCAGGTGAACGGCCCAAGATGACGGAGGACAACATACAGGATGTGAAGCAGCGGTTATTAGCATCCCCAAGAAAAGCTATTCGAAGACTATCCCAAGAGAATGAACTATCATATTGGTCCTGTCCAAGAGCAGCCAAACAGGCAAAAGTTAAGCCGTATCGTATCACGGCTGTGCACGAGCTACAGCCACCTGATAGTGACTAATATTTGGAGATCCTTACTGCATTTGTGAATCACTTAGATGATCAGGAACTTGCAAAGTGCTACTTCCAACAGGACGGTGCAACTTGCCACACCTCCAATAGTATCGTGGCAGAAATCCACAGTTTTTCCAGGATTATCTCCAAAAACCTGTGGCCACCTAAGTCTCCTGACCTGACGCCCCCAGATTTCTTTCTATGGGGACAAAAGTCCCCAAGAGGCAGTGTTTAAATGCCAACAGGCCAAGGTCGATTGAGGAATTGAAATACAACATCATACGTGAAATTGCTGCCATCAACGTCGCTACGCTACTTCACACATTCACCAATATTGAGCGTCGGGTGAATATGTGTCTGGACGCTGGCTGTGGGAACTTCCAGCATCTTCTATGAAACATTATTATTAGTCATGGGCCAGGGTATGTTTCACAATCTACACTATTAAAATGTAACTTTCCAATCATGGGTTGGTAAAAAATTATTGTTCAGTCCTGAGTGAATCAACCTGTATTAAACTGCTGATGACGGGTACATCGTGGTTCGATTACTGTTGGGTGTGCTGAGATTTTTTTTCTCTTAATACTTTACCACATTCTCTATATCTACAAAAAATGTGGGTACACTTATTCTAAATTCAACCTTGCTCATAACTAACCCTCTTTCGTAATTAGCGCATAAGTGTATAGCCCTAACGGGTAGTAAGATGCAGTGCAAAAAATTAAGTTATTACATTTCTGATCTTTGCAAGATTAATTTCTTTTGTGTGTTTAAATCTTTCAATTAAGTACCTAATTATTTTATATTAATGAATTAATGTTCATGAATAATATAATAATTTATAGAATAAAATTTATATGAAAACTAATCAAATTTAAAGAAAATAGGTCAAAAATTACACGTGCCAATAGAGATTAAGGGCCAGTTTCATAGTCAAACTTAGCATGCCTCAAGTGTGGTGCTATACTAAATACAAGACGTCACCTACCTTAAATTGAATGGAATGGGCCAGTTTCATATGCGAAACTGGCCCATTCCATTTTGGTCTAGGTCGGTGTCGTCCTGTATATAGTATCGACTCGCACTTTAGGCATGCTAAGTTTGACTATGAAACTGGCCCAAAGTGTGTTACATCCTAAGTTTATTTTCGGAGATAATATGATTAATTAGTAACCTTCATGTTCTTAGAATAATCACTATGGTTAATCATACACTTATACTCAGAGGATAGGATGAACTAATACAGAATTAGAGAAAGTGTCCATGGATGTTCATAAAGAGAGAGAATGTGTGAGAAAGCAGTTAGAAAAATCTTTAGTACAGCCAACTGAAATTTAAGCCCCGACCACCTCGTTGCTAGAAAATCAGACTTTCGATACCGACATCATTGTTCTAGTACACACCGATGGGGGTTACATTTATATTTAACGTTCCCTCTATAAATGAGTGAATATTGTTTAAAAATAATTGTAAAATATGTTTTATAGGCATTCTTACTTTATATTTTTAGTTCTAGGGTCTAAAATAGAATGGTTATCCATGAAGTTTGTATGGTATATATATATATATATATATATATATATATATTTTCTAAAATAGAATGGTTATCCATGACGTTTGTATGATATATATATATATATATATATATATGCCTAAGCCTAATAGCACCACGTCTTATTACCCTTTCAGGTTATACGCTAATGCACTAACTATGCTAATGATTTTAGGGATGAGGAAGGATATATTTATATAAAGTGTACCCACATTTGCACGGAGGAGAGTGGAAAACCATCTAGGGAAACTCACCCTCAATACATCCAACCTAGATTTTAACCTTGATTTCACAGTCATCGGCAGTCTAGCTTAATACCTTTGATCATGCGGCCACCGAAGCAGGTGCGTGTATATTTATCTACTAATCTTCATAAATGTGTTCTAGACTTTAGATGAGCAACATTTATAAATACTTAATATAAAAATAAAACTAGCCACGCTAGTGAGGCACTGGTGAGAAAAAGTAAAAGTCCTATTTTCATGGGAAGAGCCAATACAAATATCTTTTTTTCACACAACATTGAAAACATTTTATTATATTATAGTAATTATGTTATAGTTATTAATAATATCTATCAAAAGTGACAGATTAAAATCAAATTACTCGAGGTATTAATGCGTAAAAGTAGATCTAATTACTTTTTTAATCCACCAGATAATATCATTCCTTTGATAATTGGACTGTGTAATGACGCAGAAACAGTATTCTACACACAATTTTAAGAATCAAGTGCAGCCCTTAAAATGCACTTTCCTTTTAAAGTATCAAGTTTATTTGATATCAGAACAAAAATGCATTTTTAAATAGCATGAATGAGATAGTTATATAAACAAACTAGTTTTACAAAGTGACACGGTTTATGTTTTCCTGACACTCACACGAGAACAAACATATGTGCAGCATCTCTACCTTACAAGAAAACTAGAGTGATACACGAGCACATAAACATCCTGTTTTGATGAAAAACAAGGAGAGAGAAATATCTCAGAAGACTAATGTCTGGTAAAAAAATTATAATACAAGGAAAATTATGTTTTCCGGACACTTGTAGACTATGGAATGTAAAATGTAACGTGGTATATACTTGTAATATTATTTATATAAGAAATTAAACTACAAATAAAAGCTGCGATTATTTAGTTTTCTTATTTTGTGTGTTAAAATGATGGTAATAAATTAATAACTATAATATTAATAATAATTTCAACTCAATTTCCAAATAAATAAGTACACCTATTAATATAATTTCAAAATAAATATAAAATAAAAAAAATAATTAGAATAATGCTAATATAAATATTAGAGATATAACATGTACTGTGTATATTAATGATATGAGAGTTCCTTAAATAACGCTCTGAGTTTGGTTTTTATTTTGTAATTAGAGACGAATTCGACAAATCTAGATTATTATTATTATTAATTTAAATTTAATCTTGATAATAATAAAAATAACATTTAATACATTCTAAATGTGATATTAAAATAAATGATTTAACAATTTCATTAAAATTAGATACAGTACATAAATATTTCTTTGAAAATGTTATAAAGTGCTAATTGAAAACCATTGGAATATTATTCATTACTTATCTATAAATGAAACCTTTTTTTATCTACTTTGCGTGATGTATATAATTCTACTAGTTTTGGTGCACACACCATCATCAGAAATCTTGCAATTTATTAACAAAATATGTTTTTTCATGAAACAGCAGAAAATATATAGGCACAGTGATTAAAATTAAATGAAATAACATCTAGCAAACCTTTCGACAATATACTAGAATATTATGAGCTAAATAATAAGAATAGCTTAAAATATAACTTAATAAACCTTGCGTATGAATAATATGTGTAACGCCATGCTGCTTTGGCTACCATGTGACGCCCATGACATTAGTTTTAACGTCTTTCACATCCGTAACGCCAATATGCAATCGCGCTTGTTGTGAAACGGCTCGACGCTGACTCCATGCGGTCTAGGACAACTGGGCGCCGCCAACCCGGCGCAGCCAACTGAGCGTGCGTGAATTGGGCGCCAGGACAACTGGGCGCTAAAAAAAACACTTTTTAATTAACTTTTTTCATAGTGTAATGCAATGCACTCTTTTAGAATATAAAAATACGCTATTTTTTCATGTATTCTTCAATTAAAATTAAAAAGTGATTAAATATTCACTTTTGGAGTTTCTTAAAAAAACCTTAGTAGAGGAAACGTAATTAGTTAACATTTATAAAGTTAATCTAACCTAACTTTTGCAATGCATTAATACAATACAAAGAACATTTAAATTAAATATGATGTTGCGCATAATAAAAGAGTGCATTTTTTGCTTTTACTCATAACTTTTTAGTTAAAAAGAAAAAAAGTGCATTGCATTATGCCAGAAAAAAGTGATTTTTTTAAAGAAAAAAAATGGGGTTTCTTTTGGCGCCCAGTTGTCCCGGTGCCCAGTTGTCTGGATCTGGACTTCATGTACCTCTTCAGCGCTATCTGTCACTATGCAACGGTGTTTATAGAGGATGTGACGACTCTGGTTACCTTGTTTGTGCTGGGCCCATTTTAACATCACTAGATTCAATGAAGAACCAGTATTATATCTATGAAGGCAGTTGTGATAATTAAGAAATATATAATCAGTTCAATGGAGTTTTCATGATATAATTTTAATTTTATTTTAGCACCGGGTCCTACAAACCATTCGGGTTATACGCTTAATTAATAATTACGATAACGGGGTAGGAATTACGACGGTTGACTTTGAAGGAAGTGAATATGCATATGCGTGGAGGGAGAGTGGAAAACCATTTAGGATAAACCACCCCCAGTTCACCCGACCGAGCTTCGAATCTCGATCTCCAGGCCCTCGGCCGTCTAGATCAGCACGAAACTATCCCGTTAGCCAACTACGCCACCGAGGCGGCAATGGTATACTTATTTATTGCAAATACTTTATACACTAGAATTATTGGAACGAATCACCATATGTAAAATACACTTGATACAATGCAATCACTAAACAACCTAGCGTCAATCTCGGTTTTCGTCTGATGAATCAGTCCCTGACATGCCTTCTAATGTATCAGTCCGTGACCTGTCGTCTGATGTATCAGTCCTTGACCTGTCGTCTGATGTTTCAGTCCCTGGCCTGTTATATGATGTTTCAGTCCTTGACCTGTCGTATGATGTATCAGTCCGTGACCTGTCGTCTGATGTATCAGTCCTTGACCTGTCGTCTGATGTTTCAGTCCTTGACCTGTCGTATGATGTATCAGTCCGTGACCTGTCATCTGATGTATCAGTCCCTGACCTGTCGTCTGATGTTTCAGTCCCTGGCCTGTTATATGATGTTTCAGTCCCTGACCTGCTATATGATGTTTAAGAGCCTGACCTGTCATCTAATGTATCAGTCCCTGACCTGTCGTTTGATGTTTCAGTCCCTGACCGGTCGTTTGATGTATCAGTCCCTGACCTGCTATATGATGTATCAGTCCCTGACCTGTCGAATGATGTTTCAGCGCCTGACCTGTCATCTGATGTTTCAGTCCTTGACCTGCCGCCTGCCAGCAATGCCCAGAGACGGACTTGACAACCATCCCGGGAAAAGAAGTGGGGAGAGGGAATGCTTACACGACTATTGAGTATTATTATGATACGTAACGTTAATATGCAACATATGAACCGTTTTAAAGTTTTACTTTTAGTACTAATACGCGTATTTATAGTTTTTTAGTGAGACACTTGAAACAGTGCTGGGCTTAGAATTCTTTCCATGTATACATAACTGATATTTATTCTTCCTAAATGGTTTTCCATTATTCTCCTACACAAATGCGGTGTTTAATCTCTAAATTATACCTTACTCAAAAACATACCCCCTTTGTGTAAATATCCCTGACCTCTGGTTCTAATGGTCACTACCACTGGCTACTGAGCTAAAGGTTCCGGATTCGATTCCTAGAGGCACCATTAGTATTCTTCCTGAAAGGGGAACTGTCTCCATGCTCTGGTTAATTATGTTTTATTAAGGTTTAAGATCTCCACTGGCTCCACACCTTCATAATCACTATCATCACTTCATATCATTGCGGGTATGACGTGTAGACAGCCTCCAAGGTATACCCTGGGGAATTTATATTCCCACAGAGTTGCTAAATTCTACGTACATGGCGACCGAACTGGATATTATAGCTCTCATGGTAAACTATTGCAGACATTAAAAAAAGTATTATTATTATTATTATTAATATATTAGTAGTAGTAGTATTAGCTCCACGACTTACTACCCGTTCGGATTATACGTACTTACGCTAATGTGTAATGGTAGGGTGATTGTGAGATGAAATGGAGGACCTACAGTTATTCCCCACATTCACAAGATGTCTTGTCAGAGGTTAAGGAAGGGTTTGGTAATCAGATAAATCTGTGCCGGGACCGAGGATTTAACCCCAGTCCCCCACCACAGAGGTCTAACAACCTTGCCCCTAGACCACCAGGTCACTGACAGAAAAAAAGTGTAAATATTCGGATGTTCCATGGAGGTTGTAAGAGGCTTCGCAGGTACAAATATTGGCTACAAGATGACCTATTTATTCGGAATTTAATCACCTTGCAGCTATAGAATGCACCCTCCATTGACCCTGAAAGGTAGGCCTACCATGGATGAATACAATATGAGTCTATCTTATAAACTACATCCAGTTACGGAGCTGGCAAACTTTTTAGAGACCACGTGCCCAAATGATTGCTGATAATGTTGCATAAAAATTATTTCGCATTCCTATAGTGATTTTGAGCAACGATAATTTAATATTGGCATTTTTCATCTTAATTATCGTTGTTTAGCACTTATAATTATTAATATAATATAATTTTTATATATTTCTATTGTGGCTATAGAAAAGCTATTATGGAGGTAGAAAAATATAGGAAATCTTTTTATGTTACATTTCTGAACTATTATAGCAAGTTATTCACAAGAGCAATGATTATTTTATAAGGATAATCCTACAGGTAACAGCTGTCTCTACACCCTTCTAGCAAAGAATTATTAAAAAGTATTTAGACCAATGTTATTATTATTATTATTATTATTAGCACCGCTTCTCACTACCCGTTTGGGTTATACGCACTTACGCTAATGTGTAATGGTAGGGTGATTGTGAGATGAAATGGAGGACCTACAGTTTAACGTGGAATCCGAACCACGGTGGAGGCCTGGCATTCCCCACATTCACAAGATGTCTTGTCAGAGGTGAAGGAAGGGTTTGTTAATCAGATAAATCTATGCCAGGACCGAGGATTGAACCCCGGCCGCCAGCACAGAAGTCTGACACCTTACCCCCTAGACCGCAGGTCACCGACTAGACCAGTATTAAATGTCTGCTAGACTGAACTGCTGAGTACGGGGAGATTGGGGTTCAATCCCTGTTGGGTGCACTAAGAGTGGTTTTTTCTTTATTTGATTTTTAATGTCTCCTAGTTACTAATTTACAAAAAACCATTATTTTAATATTTCATCCATCAAGTCATGTTATCTGGAGCTATCAGTTTTTATGGATATTTTTATTACCAATTTAATAGTCCAACACCTTACCTCAGTTGGTAGTGTATCTGTATACTTAGCTAAGGGTCGGGTTCGATTCCCGGCACGGCCGAACACTTTAACATTGGTGTAATAGGAATTTCCCCCTTTCACAGTGATAAATTAACGTCCGAGGGCTGAGTGTTGTGTGTTCTATATTTAAGTTACTTTGTAAATCGTGTGCTGTTATAATCAGTTGGTTCAGAAAATGCCTGACTAATAGTTCAAATAAATGAAATTAACCTATAAAACAACGCAAATAATAAGGTAAAATGTTATCAATGTTGGCCGCAAAGAAATATGTTTGAATTCTCTAATCCAACTGTTCCTAAGCCGTGGTACTCGTATCATCAGTGGTACGTAATGTACGATCATTTCCGGTGGTATGCAGTGAGAGACCAAACAAAACAAGCGAATAAACATTGGACCCCACCAAATCTAATAAATATCAATAACAATTCTAGCCAAAAATAAAACATATTTAAACAGTGTTGTGGCAGCACTGATTAGAGCTCAGACAGCCGGTTCAGCCAGCAGTCTGTGTTATTATATCCCTGGGCATCACTTAAAATGTACTGAAATAACAAATATTGAAAATAATCTTGGTGGTATTCCAAATTACGAAAGTTGTTGGGAGGGTACGCAAGTCAAAAAGTTTGGGAACCACTGATCAATTTTTTCAACGAAAATCAAAGTATATACTTAGTTACTCTTTAAAATAATTTAAATTCTTTCAATAAACAGGTTTCATGATATTTTAGAAACGTTGATGAGCTTATTTCAGCCACACAAAAGAATCAATATAAAAAAGTAGGGATTATTTTCATAATAGTACACAGGATAAAACATTTGTGTTCATGGTTACGAATTATATCTGAGAAAGTGACTCGAACTCGATACCTCCAATCAATCTAAATAAAGCTCGTTTCAGTAGTGAAACCTATGTATATTTCTCAACTTCTCTAATCGGGGTTCAAAACAAATACCCTTATTCATGAAGCACGCTATTTTTCGCCACACTATTGCTTCTACAGTATTTGAGGGTGACCTGGCGGTCTAGGGGTAAGGTGTCAGACTTCTATGCTGGCGGCCGGGGTTCAATCCCAGGTCCCGGCAAAGATTTATCTGATTACCAAACCCTTCCTTCACCTCTGACAAGACATCTTGTGAATGTGAGGAATGCCAGGCCTCCACCGTGGTTCGGATTCCACGTTAAAATGTAGGTCCTTCATTTCATCTCACAATCACCCTACCATTTCACATTAGCGTAAGTGCGTATAACCCGAACGGGTAGTAAGACGCGGGGCTAATAATAATAATAATAATAATAATAATAATAATACAGTATTTGATGTTTTTACGTGTCTACACGCATATTCACACAAATACGCTATCAATAGCGATGGGGTTTATAGCCACTTCAGTGGCAGCATGGTCTAAGCATTTACTCTCGCAGTAGACTAGACTATCTATGACGGGGATGTCGAGGCTCTAAACTCTGTCGGGTGTACTGAGGTTGGTTTTTCCAAAATGGCTATCCGATCTCCCTACATGTAAGTGCAGGTGCACTCCCTATAAATATAACCTTACTCATCCCTAAAACCACTAGCGTAATCAGTAAATAAGCGTATAACCCGAACGGATAGTAATTTATGGTGCTAAAAAAAGTTTCCGTAACCGTATTGAGGTAGAATTATGAGCCATTAAGTAAAAGTCACCCTCAGCATATCTAGACAGGCTATGAACCTCGAACTGTATGTTTCAAGCAACCCAAACTAAATGAACATGACATTTAATCCACGTGCTCACAGATGTAGAAATACATACATTTATAAATAGATGACATTCATTTCAAGTTTTGGCTCAATAAGAAATACTTCGTCAATATATAAAATGAGTTATTGTATCGTTTAAAATAAGTGGCTTAGTACGGGAATTAAAATAAATATAAAATAATATTGATAAGTGTTCATATAAGACCATCATACATGATATAATAACTCACCTGCCTGACAAGTAAGACATCAGTTAGCACGCTAAATGACTGTATCTAGCGAGAGTTTATGTAAAACAGAACCATCATTCAAATGAAGGAAGAAAGAAAGAAAGTCAAAGAGATCAACAAAAGGGAATTCAAAGAGGAGGAGAGGAGGTTTGATGTTGGTGTGATGAGTATGACATCAATCGCTGGTGTCGATTTGACGTGTCTCCATTTACCGCTAGGTGGTGTGAAATATGTTCCTTCGTCACCGACAGACGCACTGGGTGGAGCATTTTATCTATACTGTGGGGCATCTTAAGAGTGAAGTAGTGCAGGATTGGTTTATTACCGACAGACACGCTAGATCAAGCATTTTATCTATACTGTGGGGCATCTTAAGAGTGAAGTAGTGCAGGATTGGTTTACTACCGACAGACACGCTAGATCGGGCATTTTATCTATACTGTGGGGCATCTTAAGAGTGAAGTAGTGCAGGATTGTTTTATTACCAACAGACACGCTAGGTGGAGCATTTTATCTATACTGTGGGGCATCTTAAGAGTGAAGTAGTGCAGGATTGTTTTATTACCGACAGACACGCTAGGTGGAGCATTTTATCTATACTGTGGGGCATCTTAAGAGTGAAGTAGTGCAGGATTGTTTTATTACTGACAGACACGCTAGGTGGAGCATTTTATCTATACTGTGGGGCATCTTAAGAGTGAAGTAGTGCAGGATTGTTTTACTACCGACAGACACGCTAGGTGGAGCATTTTATCTATAATGTGGGGCATCTTAAGAGTGAAGTAGTGCAGGATTGTTTTATTACCAACAGGCACGCTAGGTGGAGCATTTTATCTATACTGTGGAGCATCTTAAGAGTGAAGTAGTGCAGGATTGTTTTATCACCGACATACACGCTAGGTGGAGAATTTTATCTATACTGTGAGGCATCTTAAGAGTGAAGTAGTGCAGGATTGTTTTATTACCGACAGACACGCTAGGTTGAGCATTTTATCTATACTGTGGGGCATCTTAAGAGTGAAGTAGTGCAGGATTGTTTTATTACTGACAGACACGCTATGTGGATCATTTTATCTATATTGTGGGGCATCTTAATAGTGAAGTAGTACAGGATTGCTTTGTCACCAACATATGCCTTGGGTGGGGAATTTTATCTATAGGCCTACTGTGGGGCATCTTAAGAGTGGAGCAGTACAGGATTCCTTCTTCACTGGCATACGCATTGGGTGGGGCATTTTATCTATAATATTGTGCATCTTAATAGTGGATTAGTACAGGATTGCTTCGACACATACAGACGCACTGGAAGGGGAATTTTATCTGCACTGCCATGCACCTTAAGGTTGGACAGGGAAGGTTGATATAAAAGTCACTAAGAAATTGGTATTGGGAAATTATAAAAAAAATTCTTTCACCACCTTTTTTAATATCTTTTAGGGCTACACACACACACACACACACACACACACA
>CABFOW010001376.1:0-44240 GCA_902141385.1 Timema californicum | reverse complement strand
CACACACACACACACACACACACACACACACACACACACACACACACACACACACATAGCCAATGCGTTATAGATGAAGAAGGTAGAATTTAGAAGAAAGATATCTGAATTTGCGTGGGGACAGAATGTAAAATCATTTAGTTAAAATCACCGCAGTACATCCAGTTGGGATTTAAATCCCAATTTTCTCATTACTGGCCAACCAAGAAATGAGCTTTCCACATAGACCGTGTACTAACTTATATGGGAAAAATAAATAATATCACCAGTGATACTTTCGGGTGTTTCTAGATGGCACTGAACCAGCCACTGGAGCAGCCAAGTCCAACTTATTAAAAACAACCACCTAAAGCTACACACGCAGTATATTATGTCTGAAATCTAAAGTAAAATGTTTGCAAATAAAGTTAATATTATATGTAAAGCATCACTACGAGAGAACTTTTCACTCATCCAGTGTGCATCTTTTTAACGAGTCATCGTAAAAGCACATTTATTATACCTTATTTTCATTATAAAATACAAACAACATTTTATATAAAAATAAAACTTAATTATAATTTTAGACCTTTAAATTATGTAATTTTGAATTTAATAATTTCTATTTTATTAAAGATTGATTAACATTTTATTTAAGTATTTTGACTTATTTTCAATCCTAAAACGAATATTTAGGGGTTGATTTTCCTTCTCCCAACAGACAAAAAGGCTTGTTACCGACCTAGGCTAAATTAGTTTTAGTTAAGCTAATAATTTAGTAATGAGGAAGGTAGTATTTAAAGGGAAGTTACCCTCTTTTGCGTGGGGGGGATGAGTAATAAACTGTTTAAAGACTAAACAACTTTATCAAACCCACTCTGGATTAAATCCCTCAGCGACAAACCAGAGCTAGATGGGCCTAACATTTAGTTCACGTGCACCCATATGTGGGTATATAGATAATTAAATTGTGCACGTAATTCCAAAATGTTTGTCATTGTTTGTTCATATAGAGACAACACAAAAACAAGATAAATTTAATTATGGAAATGTGTCTTTTTTTAGAATTATTTAAATCGCTCAGTGCTACAACGCTGTTAGAAAGGGATGAGCTTGGACTTTTTTTTTTCACCCGCGACTTAGCACCTGTCCAGTACATACATATTTAATCACACTAATGGGGCAGGACTTATGAAGTTACCAGTAGAATTAACATTAAATATCACTCCATTTGCATTTTATGTAGAGGGAGAAGTCATTTATAAAATAAACCATCCTCAATAAACCCGACTGGTAATTGAACCTTGACCTTTTCATCACCGACAAACCAGACAAGACGAGCTTAATCATAAGTCCAAGCTTCATCTGATACTGGTATTGAAATAATCCCACTAGGTAATATATTTCCTTTATTTATCTATTTTTTAAATTTCTTATTTATTCCGGATATTTTCATTATCGCTTCTTACTAGCCGCTCAGATTATTCGCTATATGATAATTAATAATATATGATACTATATATAATCTATACGATAATATATGATAATTACTATAATGGGGTAGGGATGAGGAAGAGAGCATTTTATAAATTATGTACCTGCATTATCGTGGAAGAAGAGTTGTAAACCTTTTAGAAAAACAACCCTCATTAAAGCTGTCCGGGATTTAAACCGCTATATATCCGTCATCATCAGGCCAGTTTAATAAGAGAGTTGTGCCCTAGAACATTCGGCCACAAGAGGGTAATTTGTTTTATATATATGCAATTTGAATTATTTCCGTAAGTGACCCACGGGCCGCTTGTTGGACATAGTCAAATACCTCACTCTCGTACCAGACTGGATTGCGGTTTCAATCCCGGTATGATGTAGGTCTACTGATAGTGTTTTATTCCTAAATTGTTTCTCAATCTCCCTTCAGACAAAATAAGATGTATTTTCTTTAAAATTCTACCTCTCTCATTCATTAGCCACATTGCTTGCCTTATTTTGATTAAAGCTAGCTAATTTATAAACACATGGTTAATTTACGACAGATAGAATTTTTTAATTTTTTAAAATATCTTATGATTTTTATAAGAAGCACTATATGTGATGGACTATTACCGTTAGGATCACCTTTATAGTGAACTCTTAGGGCCGTATGCAAGAATTTAACTAATTGGATGCTTTGCGGAAACTAGCGGTGGTTTGCTTGCGTCATCATAGATTAAAAGGTGTAGCGATATTGTGCTCGGGACCACACTATCAGTCCACTAAGCATTCCCTTTACGTTCTTGTATACCATCCTTAGTCACTCGAAGACTACTTCCGTACCACCAATCCATCGACACCATTATGATTCGACTCAAAGTCTACCACACCCTTTAATTTTGTGAGTCAGGATGGTATGCAATAACGTATAGTTAATGCTTAGTGGACTGATAGGGTGGTCCCGAGCACAATATCGCTCCACATTTTAACCTATGATGACGCAAGCAAACCAACGCTAAGGTCCACAAAGCATACATTTAGTCAAGTTATTGCATACGGCCCTCTGTGTTTAAACGATCATGTTCAACAGTAAGGTTGCCACTATTTTCTTAAAACAAAATTCCCTATGTTTTTCATGTTTTCTAGAAGAAATTCAAAATTTTTCAGACAATTTAAATTGAAACACAAATTAATTAAATATAACTTTTAATAAAATTGATTAGTGTGATATCATGTCGTTGGTGTTTAGAACAGGAAATTTTTGATTTAAATGATGAAACATAAGGAATAGTTTCGCAAAATATTGTTTCGATATTGAGGATAATACTTGTGTTTGAATCCACGTGATTAGTTACTCAACTATTTTATTTTCTTTAGAAATATATTTAAATCTCGCAGTTAAATGCTTCACGTTTTTTAAAAGTACTCTTGTACTTTTACTAGTTAATTTTATATTTTCCCGGGCTCCCAAGTGCGTGGCAATCCTAATAACTAAGGCTGTACGATGGCAACTATGACTGATTGGTAGTACTTATTTTTAACAAAGACCATACTTTTTAAAGAAAAAGATCGCTGTCCTTACTGTAGCAGCCATAATGGTGTCATATTATTACGAGATTAAAACTTTGCCCTTATATTGTATTCGTTTTTCATGAATTTACACTCAAAATTCTTTAAAACAACTCTTAGCTCGTGCTGTCTTATGTTATCCTTTTATAAGTATTCTTTCGTTAACCTGCAAATTAGCGTGATCGTTTCTTCTATGACAGATGCCAATGTTTATATTCGAGAATTAGATGAACACACCACTAGGCGAGAAATATTGTGTATTTTATAATACTTAAGAATGTGAGAATATATTCTAAGACCTTTGATAAATATTGATTATTTTTCTGACAAATACAATAAATTTGCATAAGCCAACTAACAGATTAAACCATTATCATAATCATCAACATAATCATTAACTGTTTCAAGCCTTTGGCAGACTCAGCTAAATTAAATGCTACCGGCCATCTTCCTATATCCTTACACAATTCTACCTCCTTCAATTGCTTCCATTATTCTCTCACTTTCACACGTTCTGTTATCTCCTCTCTTTCTAGGCCTCCCTTGCTGTCTTTTTCATAAATACTTTATTTCCAACACTTTTTTCAATATCCTCTCTTTTTCAATCCTCATTACATGTCCATACCAGCTCAGTCTTGATTCCTCTACTATCTCATATACTTCCTGTACCCCTAATCTTTCACAGATTACTTCATATCTAATCTCGTTACTCCTCATGACAGATAACATCCTCCTCAAAATTTCATTTCCATGGCCTCCACTTTCCTAGTCTCTCTCTTACATTCAATGTCCATGTTTCTGCAGCATATGTGACAGACAATTGGTACAAGGAACAACCTGTAAAATACTTCCTTACACTTCAAGGGCACTTCTCTTATCCATAGCAGGTCTATTACACACCTATAGAACCCCTCCCTTTGCGGTCCTCTACTCATTAAATCCTCTTTACTTCCACCTTTAGCCTAAATCACGCTTCCCTAATACTTTAAACTCTGTACTTTTTGCAGCTCTACTCCATCCAACTTTATGGCTTTACTAGGCCTTATTCTCTTCTTTAAAATACTCAACAAAAAAATATTATTTCAAATATAATAATAGCCAGATCTACATACATTTATAAAATAACATATTCACAATTATTTTTTAAATTACATGTCCCTTGACTTATATTAGATAGAATTATATATAAAAAAAATGCAAATTAAAAACTAAAAATACATTTTATTTAAACGTTTACTATAATATAATATAAACATTTCTCTATCTATATTAGAATACAAACAAATGAAAAACTGTTTAATTAGGATGAAGTCAGTGTCCTGGCGGTCTAGGGGTAAGGTGCCAGACTTATATGCTGGAGGTCCAGCTTTCAATCCCAGGTCCCGGCACAAATTTATCTGATCACCAAACCATTCCTTCACCTCTGACAAGACATCTTGTGAATGTGGGGAACGCCGGGCCTCCACCGTGGTTCGGATCCCACGTTAAACTGTAGGTCCTCAATTTCATCTCACAATCACCCTACCATTACACATTAGCGTAAGTGCGTATAACCCGGACGGGTAGTAAGACGCGGTGCTAATAATAATAATAATAATAATAATAATAATAATAATAATAATAATAATAATTAGGATGAAAATTGGTATTGGGAAGTGTTAAAAAGTCAATGTTTGCGGCCAAGTCTATATACTCGGTCTGTGGTGGAACAAAAGACAGGCCATTTAGTCAGGAGTACGGAGACAAATACGGGATCGTTGTCACCCTTGAACCCAGGGAATTTGATCTTCTCCAGCGATTCTTTATCGAACTGGAGAACACAATCGGGAGAAGAGGTTCCATCTATGTTTTAACTCAAACTCTGGGAAAATACCCACATGGTACTACCAGGCATATTAAAGAGCAGACCAACAACTTTTTTTTAGCCATTGGTTTGAGTGGGGCGTCCTGTTTCAGAGTGGTGCTGTGCCTGTTCTAGAATTAAGTTAGTTTGTAGCTCGTATCCTAAGTTAATGAGTTGGTTTGGTAAGTAGCCTACAATTTAAACAAGATTTCCAACATTTTCTTTCTAACAAATCCCCTGTGTTTTACATGTTTTTTTCTAAAAAGGATTTTTATTATTGAAGGTAACTTAAATTAAAGAAAGGATTAACATAATTTAATTTTGTTCCATATTAAATAGTGTGAAGTCATGTAACTTATGTTTAAAACAGGACGAATTAAATTTTATGGGTGAAATACATCTTCCGTCACTTCAAAACCCATAAACATGTTTGATACAGCGCGCTTATATGTTCAGTTCACATTTTGTACATCCAAAGATCTAAAGTTTTAAAATTTCTGTTTCATGTCCCAAATTAACTAATATGCCATTATTTTTACCATATTTTACAAAATTCCCTTTATTTTCCTGGGTTTTTTTTCCACGCACAAAAGATTACTTAAGTTTTCTAGGCTCTCCTGGTTTTCCAGGAACGTGACATCTCTATTTAAAAACAATAATAATAATGTTGATCAAGCGAGAATATTCTTTGACCACAATGCCAAGGGAATCAATCAGGCTTCTTATTCAAGACCCGCACATATCCATGGATAATTCCCCAGGGTGATGAATAAATACTTTTCTGACCACAGAGCATAATCTGGGCAAGGTGCCACATTAAAGTTCTTATTCAAATCCCAAGCTAGATGCGAAATTTAATTACATTTTTATAATATTTAAAGGTTAATATCAGCATTTTTATTTCTCACTTTTAATGAACCACTGACCCTAGGAAACCTCGGTTTGAGCTCAACAGGCAACATTGTGGTAATATTTTAGACAAAAGGGTTTATTTTAGAACACCTAGATCAAATGAAGTAGCATTCGTAATTAATATATAACATTAGTGTATCAAAGATATTCTAGAAAATACGTTTTGGATGTTTGCTAATTGTTAATTCACTCTTTTTATACCCCAAAAACGATCTTCTATCGGTGCAGATAAAATCGGACAACGAATACCATGAATCATTCCCATCCTCCCTCCTTGTTTTGGTTTATTTACTTTTTCAGCCCCTAGACTATTAGAGGAATGAAGAGGGCTCTCTGTAGGTATGTATCCTAACCAAACGTCGGCCACAGTAGAATCACAGAGAGAGGTGGACACTGCCGCTACGATAAGCCTGGGTGACGAAAAAAAAGTGGTGAGGTGGGTTGCAGTCAAGGGCAAAGTAGAGTCGACCCCATTCTCCTCCTTGGTTTCTACCCCCTATCCAACCTTGTTTATCAGTCTCTATGTCCTTTGTAGAACGTGTAGGAGGGGCGTGCTTTCCTTCATTTCACCCCAACTTCACTCCTTCCCACTAGTACCAAAGCTTCCATTTCTCTGTTGAAAAGCCACCGAAAGCAAAAGAGCTGAATTTAATTTGAGGGAATGCTGGTGGGTAGTACGGAGGCGACATCAAAAGGAATCGTACGGATCACAATGGAAGTGTAATGCCGTAAGAGAGAGGGACGAAGGGGTATATAGATGGATACATGAGTGAATCCTGTCAAATGTAGCTTTAGTCATGTTGTGTATAGCCCCCCCTCCCCTTTCCACTTGTCCGATGGGTGTGGCCTTATTCTGGTCCACAGTGACAATTTTCTATTAAGGATGCCACCTAAGTAGTGGTTAAAATTTGAGTAATGGGTGACTTTACCACCATAAGATTAACTTTGATCCTCAACACACCATGTGGATGATCAAATTTCCTTATAAGAATAGCATTGATCCTTCATACTGAGAGCGAGGAGGTGGATCAGGGACGATCATTTGGAGGAGATTAAGGATTTAAACAATATATTTCATAGATTAAATAGCTAAGCCATTAGAGTGGTTAAAGTCGGCTATAGTCGCAACCGTTTCGAACGTTGGCGTTGGTGAACGTTCTAAACTGTTTGTGTGGAGGGTAAATGTTAATCTCATGGGTGAAAAGTGGCCCAGAATTATTATTTTAACAACTACTCACCTACTAAAAGGGTATTTCCTATGGGAATGGCAGCCCTTAATCCTTACAGCCAATAAGAATAAATCCTCAATAATATTTTCAAATATTTAGTTATGATCTTATTAAAATATGACCTTAATTGTTTTTTCAAGGCTAGACCTAAGCTTCTAACCATTTAAGTATATTTTAAAAATGTTGTTTTTTGTATGATACTCTGCCGAAAATGAGTAAACTTCCCCTTATTTCTATTAATACACAACGTGACTTAAAATGTACGGTTTTAAAGCGAAAAGAAAAATATTGACTATATTCATTTCAGGGTGAGTCATGTTTTGAACATAAACCACTTCTTCAAATAAAGTGGTATTTCTTGAAATCTGCAACGCACCTCAGAGATTGTTTTTGTGCGATTATGACAATTATATGTGGCTGTAGTCCAGTCAAATGGTTTAAGCCTTGATTCACACGTTAGTAAACATATATGTTGACCAATAATGTTTCAATAAAAACGAGAAAGAGATTATTATTCATATAAGTTATTTAATTTTCTAATGGTTAAACATATTCTTTGAACATTTTATTACTAGATTTTTTTCTGGATTCTTTGTTGTATAGGGAAATAAATATACACAAAGCGAACGTGATACACGCACTTTTAATTTAATTAGATAATTCAAATCATTTACCAAAAGTATATGCAGTTGTATTCCAGTATCTTTATATGTAGGTGCATGCGCGTATTGAGTCGGCCCTAAGCCACAGACAAGGGCGCATTCAAACTAAATGGGTAGATAGTTTTGAGATTGTATTGTTTATTCTAAACAGATTTTATGGGGAAGTGCGGACAAAGCTGAGACAGTTTTTACCCTAGCAGAGGGAACTACTCGATTCTAGTGAACACTTTTCAATGATGAACTTGTACTTCAGTGAAGTTGTAAATCTAAATCTATTTTTTTTGTATGCTCAGCTAGGATTACAACACATCACTGTTACTGACAAACCATACAAGGCAGGACTGATGCCCTTGTAGGTTTTCCCACTTTTGTCAATATTGAATATTCTAATATTTTGTCTTCTAAAAGCGTCAAGCGATTAGTAATTCGGCAATATTCATGGTGAATACAAACGTATTAATTTTGGTGGATATATTAGTCTCTATTTAAAAACATTAATTGAAAGGTAGAATTTAAGCTATCGAACAATTTCAAGCCACAAATATTGAGACCCGAACCACCTCTAACGTGACATCGGCCAGAACAATACTAAGCTGAATGCAATATTTTCTCCAGATTACATGAGAATGTGAATTTAATTAAATAAAATATTTCCCTTCACATTGCCCAATTTTTTCATCAACTTTCATTATATAACTTTTCATCAGCTTTCATTCTATACCTTTTCATCAGCTTTCATTCTATATCTTTTCATCAGCTTTGATCCTATACCTTTTCATCAGCTTTCATTCCATACCGCTTCATCTGTTATTATTATAGACATTTTCATTATCTTTCATTCTATACCTTTTCATCAGCTTTCATTCTATACCTTTTCATCAACTTTCATTCCATACCTTTTCATCTGTTTTCATTATATACCTTTTCATCTGAATAAAAGAGTAAATACATAAACCATAACTCAGCGATTCTCTGGTAGTCAATTAAGAGCCTGTTTAGTACCGCTCCAGGTAATCTGTGTTCGAGTCTCTGCTAGTTAATTACAATGGATCGTTAACTGGCCGAGTATAAGCGCTCGAGATTAAGCTGAGATCAGTAAGCCCCAGGTGCTAGAGCACCCCACATGGTGTCTGGAATAACTCGACCACACAAAAAGCGTCAACACATCCAAAGAGTATAAGGTATAGGAGTAATAAGAGCGAAAATTAGTTACGTTGTGAAGGTCATTCATTATTCATTAACGCCAGAAGGGACGGGAGAAAGTTACCAGAACGCTGGTCTCCTTATTGGAAGAATGGTGTGTTATTTCGACTATGTGATTTTTCATGGTATGTTTTGCATCCACTCTTGGTGAAGGTTTCCGAGAGTTCATATCTATAAATCTTTTCTCTTGGATTTTATAGCTTGAGCTGCTGATAGCCAATTCTAGCTGTAAAACACTCTAATTAAATAAAGTGCTTAGCATTTTATGTTTCATTTCGTTCACAGTAGATGCCCCTAC
This sequence comes from Timema californicum, assembly GCA_902141385.1. Taxonomy (NCBI): domain Eukaryota; kingdom Metazoa; phylum Arthropoda; class Insecta; order Phasmatodea; family Timematidae; genus Timema; species Timema californicum. The sequence continues at coordinate 35,072 of CABFOW010001376.1, read as the reverse complement.
ATGAAGTATTTAATTCCCTTTGACAGTAGATACCACTACATGAAGTGTTATTCTACATTTTGTGTTTCATTCCTTTGACGGTAGATCCCCCCCTCCCCCATAAAAGTACTCTGCTATATTTGTGTTTCATTCCTATTACAGTNTTCCCCCCTCCCCCCGAAAAGTACTCTGCCATTTTTGTGTTTCTTTCCTTTTTCAGTAAATCCCCCCCCCCCCCTTCTATAAAGTACTCTTCTCTATTTTGTGTTTCATTCCCAACAAAGAAGTTGCCCCTCTACGAAATTGTCTAGTCCATGACGTTGGAGATGTGAATCCCAAGAGGTATTTATCGTATGGTTCCCACTCGGGGCCCAAACGTCTCACTTGGAAGTGCAAGTTATAAAAGAGATCATCTACGAAGTTCTCGTCTTTTATTTTGGCATCTTAGAGCACATCTCTTAGTTCTTAATCCCCGCTAATTATCGCTAGCCGGAGCCAAGAAAATTGAGGGAGACGAACCAACTGATCATTAGCCCATTGCCTTGTCAAGGCGTCCACCCCCCCGTATATCACACTTAACACTTCCACAAGCTCAGAGTATAGTGCCAAAACCACCACCTCCTCCCCAATCAGTCGCCCATTGTTCTCGAGGGCTTTAAGATCCACCAATTGTTGACTGTTTTTGAACGTGGGCCAATGAGGAGGGGAGGGGGAGGCTGTCAGATGCACCTTCTTGCGCGTGAGCAATAACTACCTCGACGACTCTGAGTGAAGCACCTTGCATCAGCAGCACTTGTGGTTTTGGTACCGTTTCTGTTGGAAGGAGCCTCGCCTATTACAAAGAGAGAGAGAGAGAGAGTGTAATAGCGTTTCTGTCAGAATCACATGATATTCACGAGGGCTTTGAGGAGAGACTTGTGTAGAGTTAGTGGTGCGGTAGAGAGAGAGAAATATAAACGTGTCATCTTTCACGTCATTAACAGATTGAATTGAATACTTTGCCAATCTACGAAGGTGAGAGACATACAATTAGATTACTATAAGAATAAACTTATCCAGAAGTTCTAAAGGTTACTACGATCCAATTTTAGTTGGAATGGGATTCATTGAATTGTTAGGAAAGTTACTAAATTTAATTTCACTTATTAATACATCAAGTCATAGGATCTGAAGTTGTAACATTTTGATTGATATTATCAATACCCATAAGATAATACAAAAACATAGTAACATATTGTCAATATTGATCACAAAATTAGGTTTTTGTGTTTTTTAAAAACTCCTTCTATTAGACACTGGACTGTGGCTCTATTTAAATACATTTATTACTAACAATTTTAGATTGTGTCAGTTTTATAAATAGTTTTAGTGTTCCGTGAGCTACTACCCATTTTTGAAAACCCCATATTTATACCAATTAGATAGAGACGAGGAAATTATAATTTTAAGAATATTTTAACCCCAACCTCCCAGTTACCGGTAAACTATGAGATGAGATGCCCAATTGCACAATAGCTGTGGGTATTGTTCCTTCTAAGGTAAAGCTGGCAAAGTATCTGTGCCTCAAAGGCTTAGCCACGATCTTGGAGCAGCTATACATCAATACCTAGTTGACCAGTAGGCCTAATCTATACATTTGCTTGTTATTTACTTTAAAAGGGTCTGCTTTAAAAAGTTCATATGGTGAGATATATTTTGACCCCCACTATAGATGAAACTGGTAAATTATATGTCATTTGCTAATTTTCATGCGCTCATGTACTAATTAATGGTTTTTAACGATCAAGGATATTATATTTAGAGCAAACCTTTACTTGAATTTTCGTTGAGGGATAGTGGAAAATAAGTTTGGAAAAACTACCTTGAGTATATTCGAACCAAGATTCGAACCTCGATCTCCCCGTCATCGGCAGTCTAGTCAACTGTGAAAATAGCACGCTTGACCATGGGAACATGGAATCGGGTAAATATATATTATACTGTTTTAGTAACTATAAAATACCGTTCTTCCCATCAAAATCAGGAGATACACATACCCTTCGTTTATACTGAAAGGTAAAAAGATTGCTTGGTTCTACAGGATGGCCCACGGTAAAGTAGCCCACCTCCTATATCCAGCAGGCGTCTGCCTCACTCTGAATTGGAGGAGGTCTCTCTCCTTCCCCCATATTGTGACATGGAGAATGAGCAAGTGAACTGCTTGTCTAAAGTATTATTGACTCATTCTTAATGTCACAATATGGGTGGAAAGGGATTGACCTCCTCCAATTCAGAGTTAGGCACCCGCTGGATATAGGAGGGGGGATACTTTTCCGTGGGACACCCTGAAATATGGCAGGGCTAGTCAATTTATGATATGAGTTCTCAAAGTCGCACCCAACCCCGTCAATGACAAACCAGACAACACGAAACTGGTATCTTTGTTCCCATGTCAACCTATGTGGTTTAAAAATAATTAGACTCACACAAAATTACTAAGCCTTTGCTAATACATAATTTTCAATTTGGAATCGAATCTGAATATGTTTTTACTAACTCGAATCAAATAAAGATAAAAAAATTAAAAATTAAAAATTTTCGAATATTTTTAATGAACACGAAAATAATATTATAAATTCAAATTTGATAAAATTCATATCGAATACTATTCTTATTTATATAAAATCTCGCAGTTGACCCGTTTAGCAGCATCAAAACTATATCAAATTAGAAAGTTCAACATACGTCCGACCACTTTTTGATAGTTCCTTCAATCCTGAACTAACCATAGCAATCACAAACCGATAATGGTAACTCACAAATTAAAATAAATTAAATATTCGAGCCAAAATATTACCTTGATCACAAACTGGGTGCACAAATAAACGTATCCTATCAACAATGCAATATTTTACTAAGCATAATCACAAAAAAAAAAGATAAACAAAATAAAAGAAATCGGTACATAAATATTTTGAATAAGAGATCACCATAGTTAAACAAAGAGCACAAATAAATAAAATCCTCGGTTACAGAAACATATTCAATAACAAGTATCATGGCTTTCCAAAGAGCATTATGGTTCACCAAGCTATGTCACCATTGTAATGTCGTGATGTCGTAATTGTAATGTCGTGATGTTGTAATTGTAATGTCGTTTCTAGTAGGGCATCGAATAATCGTTTGACTTTTAAATAATTTGCTATAGCCAAGCTAATGGATCCCTTTTAAGATAATTTACTTTTTTTTCGTTTACTTTTAGATTTTTCTCGTCTTCCAATACAAAATTCAAATTTATACCAAATCCAGAAGTTTGTTTTTTCTACTAATCATTTCCCATCTCTTACTTTTAAACTACAAATCTTACAACTTTAACGGTTAATGGAAGATGGTACGTTTAGAAATTTAAATTTTATTTCATACTGGAAAGGAGATTTAATAATAACTTTGGAAAGATTTTAAGCTACGATCACGCTCACCCTTTTCATGTCTTTTTCTAAATACAAGTAGTAAATATTTAACATTTATTTTCCTATCCCTATAAATTCCTGATGAATTTCAATTTCATACCCCACCTAAAATATTTTTTATTTTTACTCAATACCCTCATTCCCTCCTTCCTTATCTATTTATTACATTTAAAATCAACAGTTTTTTTATGGTTATACCTTTCTACCACATTAGTAAGTAGCTGCCTGTTACAAGTTTTTGAAATTTTGAATCCCCAACCCCCTTTCTTCAATTCACCCTTAGACATTTCAAATTTTAAGATGTGGCTATCTTTACTTGTCTGCCAAATTTTAATTCTATACCTTATCTGAAAAAGTATTCCTATTTATAGCCCCCCCATTTCCCAAGGCCCTATCTTGAAATTTCCCAATCTTGGTGGGAGAAATATGGTGATAAATGACTATGAAAACCACAACTTTATGCCCCTATCTACCCTCTTAGGGCAAGAAATTTAAAAATCCTTCAAAAGGCCTCACACAATTCTAGAAAGAAACTATTTTAGATTTAAAAGCTCTATGTCCAATGGTTAAAAAGATACATAGATGCATTTTGAACACTTTCAGACCTCGTTCCTCTCCCCTTACCACCACCTCCAGATTTAAAATTTTAAGGTTTATTTGGTTAATGGAGTTGTCCTTCTACTTACCTGCCAAGTTTAATTTTTCTACAACACTTAGTACTGTATTATTTTTCTGTAAAACCCTCACACCCTAACCCCATATTTAAGTTTTTCCTAATTATAATACTTCTCCCAATTCCTGAGACACCATTTTGAAATTTCCCGTTTTTAGTTTTTTCTGGTTATGTGGGACTATCTCCCTAACTTCCTGCAAAATTCCAGTTTTTCAGCTTCTTTGGAAATGAGATTTCATTTTCAGACTAATCTACTTTCAGCTTTATATACATATGTACCATTTATTTATCTCTCTTTCTACATATATATTTATCTTTCTCTCATCTTCTTTCTCTTACTATATATATATACTATATATATACTATATATTATACTTTATATATAGTATAATATATAGTATAATACAAATAGTATATATATAAAGAGAAAGAAGGTGAGGGAGATAAATATATATATAGAAAGAGAGATAAATAAATGGTATATATATATATACATATATATATATGCATATATGTATATATATATATATATATATATATATATAAATCTGAACGTAGATCAGTCTGGAAACGAAAACTCATTTCCAAATGAGCTGAAAAACTGAAATTTTGCAGGAAGTTAGGAAGATTGCCCCACATAACCAGAAAAAACTTCTTTCTTTTACTATATGTATAGTAAGAAAAATAAGGTGAGAGAGAGAGAAATGGTACATTTATATTAAAAAAAGTGAGAGAAAGATAAATGGTGCGTGCGACAAGATCGCACAAAATTTCTCGTATATTGTTTTATAGCTTGGAATAAAAATTTCAAAAATAGGTTTTCAGTAAACTACCCTCGTGTAGGTTTTCCTCATAAAATCAACCACATTGTCTTATTATTATTAGGTTTTCTGACTCACGACAGGTCCATTCCTATTGCAAGTGAACTTAGACCACCAATGTGCTCTGTCCTTTGACTCTTCCTTCAGCAACCATCATTTTCTTATTTCATTCAAGTCATATAATATTTAAATCCTCCTTCTTCCTTAACCCCGCTTTCCTTCAGCCTTTACTTCTAAAGCTTCGTGCAGAAGTCAGTTCCTCCTAAGGATGTGTCCGATCAAGTTTGATTTTACGAAAGAATCACAGGCAAAATGGTTCTTTTCATCCACTCTTCTTATGACTTCTTCATTTGACAAAATATCTGTCCACCTGATCTTCTCATGTCTTATCTAACACCACATTTCAAAGCTCTTAGAGTATTCCTTTTCCAGCTTCCTAACAACACAAGTTTCTGCACCATACATGCTCCAAATGTAGCTTTTAATCAGTTTATTCCCCAATAAATACTATTTAAATGTCCTATTTATTTAAAAAAAATTGTAATATTATAAAAATGTAAAAATATGAGATTTGTAAACAACCCTAGAAAAATATTTAATTAGTAAAAATAAAAACCTACTCGTCAGATACCCATTTTGAGCTATTTCTTTAAGGCCAATTTCAAAAATTTCAGATTGTCTATAATTTGCCCCAAGAAAATTACCCATAAATTAATAATTTATTTTAGAAACATAAACAAACACTATGATTGATGCTGTAAAATAATACCCCGATACCAATTTGAACAAAATCGTTAAACCCATTTTAAATAAATCAATCACCAGTAATTTACTATAAAATTATATTTTTAGAGTAACAAATAATTTATATACATAATTATTCTAATATAAAAAACTTAACAGATAATTACTTTGAACAAAATAGCCGAAGCCAATTTTAAAAAAATGTTGAATTTTTAGAAAAAAGCCCATCGCTTGTAATTTACGTTTAGTTGAATTTTCACCCAAAAAAGGGTAATTTATTATGTTTTATTTGTTATTTCCAATAAATTCGTAAATCTATTTTCAAAATATTATCAGTAAACTATTTTAACAAATTTGTACTAAAAAAAAGAGTGTAAAGTGTTATATGATAGGTCAAAAACTCATAGGATTCTAATTTTAATAAATTTGGTAAGCCCATTAAAAATGTATAATTAAAAAAAATCACTTTTCAATAACTTATCATTGATTTGAGGGCTAGAGTCAAAATAAAAAAGGCACACCTCACCCTCCTTCCCCCCTCATATCCCTATCACACCCCAATGTATTGCCCTATAACATTTAGATATTAAGTTTTAACCAAATCGATCAAACCTTTTAAGATATGTAGCTAGGGACAGACAGCCAGATAGGCAAACACACATGAAAACAGACAGAATCCACTAATTTTGGTAGGGACACACATAAAAAGAAAATATTCTTCATAATATCGGGGTCGTAAATTTTCACGATTACAATGCTTTCTCTTTATTTGAGAAAGTAAAGTTTTATTATTTTATTTTATTATTTAGCACCACTTCTTACTAGCCGTTCGGGTTGTACGCTCTAAGTACTAACTACACTAATGGATTAGGAATTAGGAAGTTTGAATTAGAGGAAGTGAACACGCATTTGAGTAGAGGGAGAGTGGAAAACCATTTAGGAAAAGCCACTACCAGTTTACCTGACCGAGATTCGAACCTCGATTTCTCCATCCTCAGCAGTCGAGTTCAACACGACTAGCGCGTTAGCCAACTACACCACCGAGACTGGTAGAAAGTAAAGTTGAATTGAGTCCAATAAATTTTTTTCTTTACCACACCATGGTTAAATAATAGACAGATTATATATAACGAAATGCACATTGCACAGGTTTATAATGGTATAGCCATATAATTAGCTTTGTTATCTTCTTTAAAAAGTTTAATCATTCAAAAGTTTGACTTTTATATTGGAATATCGAATTAAATTCAATCGAATCCAAATCTGGGATCCATTTGGATTTCAAATTTTAAGTTATTATCGAATCATTCATAGATTGAGATTAGGAATTTCGAATTAAATACAAATTTTAGCACGATTCAGAGTTGGATACTACTTTTTTGACACTTCACAGAGGCTTAAAAAGTATATATATATATATATATAAATAATTGCATAAATGTTTAATTTAAAAAAACCACCATAGTAGTGAAAATGGCGTCAAACTCCTAAGATGACATACATAAAAAATGTTAGTTACATTTTGTATGGTTTGCTAATAATGGGGAGATTATGGTTCAAGTTTCTGTCAGATATACTAATATTTTATTTCGTAAGTGGTTTCCTCCTTTCACGCAAGCACAAGTTTATTTCCTCTAAACTATAATTTCTCCGCCCCTATCTATAAGTGCGATTATTTGAAGATGCGAGATAGGGTGTTAAACATGAATTACAACAAATAAAATTATTGAATCATTTTTAGTTTTAGAAATAAGAAAAAGAAAAGTTATTTTATAATCTAAAACTGTTGCAAAGAACCTCTTCTAATGTAATAAAGTATCTCTGTATTCAGGTATTTTACTGGTTTAAATTTGTTTTATTTTTAAATTTCAATCGTGTATTGTATAATTCATTATTTCACGAATGCTAGAGTTAATACATTTATATTTTCATAGTAATAAAATTATTAAGCTGAAAATATACATGCATATATATATAATGAATTTGAGGCTTAGTATTATTTTCACTTTTATTTCTACATTCATTCAGACTAAATAGACACATTTATTTTAACAGTGTTTTGAAAAATCATAAAAGAGGAGTTCGGACATTACCAAGAGGGAAATTTTTTCTATTTGTTTGAGCTTATTTTGGTTAAATTAATTAAAAAGTAATAAAACCAGCAGCGTTAGCGGGAGATTCGATTCATAACCAAGCCATTTCATTGAAAACGACCACACCACTTGATCATAATTAGAGGATAGCTGAGCCATATGCAATAAAAAAACAATTTAGAGTTGATTGTGGACCAACCGATCAATATGAAAACTTTGTTGAATTTTAGGGAGGGAGGGGGGATTTGGAAAGGGTTTTACGATCAAACAGAAGTTGTTTTGGTCAAAAAATGAAGTTACATATATATAAAAAATTAATAGTTTATTCTCTTTTTCCTCTGCATCTTACTACCCATACGAGGACAATGCATTTAACTAAACTAATGGTATAGAATGGTAGAATTGGTAAGAAATGTACCCTCAGTTGCGTGGAAGGAAGATTAAAAACAATTAGGGGAAAAACACCCTCAGATGATATGTCAGATATTCAAATCCCGACGTCCCCTTCACCGACTCACCAGATAAGACGGCTTGACGCTTAGTCACGTGCCCCAAAAATTCGAGTTTCTTCCTTATTTAATCTCTACCTATTCATATTGGAGGCCACGGGGACAAGGACGTGAGTCTCATCTTGTTTATTACTCTTGTGATGGCGAGATTAAGGTTTGAATTCCATACGGGTATTTTGAGGATCTTTTTGTTAATTGTTCCCACAAATTCGGATATATTTACTTCAAATTCTAACTTCCCTCATTTCTACTCCTACTAGTGTGGATATTCAGAAATTCTGAACGGATAGTAAGACACGATGCACGTAAAACATTGGAACCATTTAATGTGATAATAGCCAGTAGTTAGCGTAGCGCTAGCTGTGACCCGACATTAATCTATACTTTCTAAAGGTAACGCAATGAGCTCCTCCACTAATTTGTTTTTATGTGCTTCTATTATTTTCAAGGGATGTACAATTAGTATGAATGATAATATATTACTATGCACATAAAATAGCTAACTTTTTTTTAATGGTAGGTCAATAGTTTGAAAATACTATATTATCCTATATTATCATCTTCAAAACATATTACAAAAATATATGATAGTACACAATCGTGCATAAGTTATCATGAATTTTATTGTAATTACTGGAACAACATATTTAAAATCGGTTATCAGTAGCCTGCCAATAATTCGTTTTTTCCCCAGATTTTTTTTATTATCATTTGAAACCCTTTTCAGATATAAACTTTGTTATAATCCTCCTGTTAAAAATCTCAAATTTTCAAAATCAGTCATCGGGAAAATAGACTCAAATATATATATAATCAGTTACTATATTTTTATTTATCTTATAAAACTAACCCAGATAACAATTTTGAACTAAATATTTAAACATATTTTAGAAATAGATAAAAATTTAAAAAACCAGTCGTTATTAAAAACCCTACACTTACATGAAACTTTCCCTGAAAAACATGTATACATTGTTATTTATCCCATAAGACACTCTCTGGATATGCATTATAAATAAAATAGTCAAAATCATTTATAATTTTCAAAGAATAATTACTAATCGTTATTTTAGGCCTAAAATAAAAATAACTATTTTTCCTCTATGTTTAAACAAAGTAGCTTGAGGTTATGATTAACCTTTACTTTTATGTGACCCCAAACTCAAAAAGGTGAGTTGTATAACTCTGCCTGCCGTCGGTCTGTTTATATTTCTGTTTGTGTCAGTCCCCTAGGGCTACAGACAAACGGTTTGGTGGATTTTGTTCAAACTGGATATTAAATGTTCCATGGTCATAGCCCAGGTATTTTTTTAAAAATTATTTTTATTATCTATGTCAAATATAATATCATAGTTTAATGACTAATCATTTTTTTAAATATACATTTTATATAAACTGGTTTAAATATATTTGTAAGAAATGAATAAATTGGGGACCTTTGCTATTGATATTGCATGGTCATAACACAGGTATTTTTTTAAAAGAATGATTTTGATTATGTATGTCAAATATAATATAGTAGTTTAATGACTAATCATTTTTGAAAATATAAATTTTTAGATATTGTGGACCTTTGATATAATAAATAACACTGTTTACTTATTTTTGGGGAAACGTTTGTTGAAAGGTAGTTTACTGATGTTTTATTTTTGAAAAATTGTCATTTTTCGCAAATTGTTCTAACGATAAAAAAAAAGACGGTATGTTAATAATAATGCTTAGCTCCACGTCTTACTAGCCTTTCGGATTATACATTTAAGTAATGACTACGATAATGTGTTAAAAATTGGGAAGGTTTATTATAGAGGAAGTGAACCCCCATGTGCACGGAGGAATAGTCAAAAACCATTTAGGAAAAACCACTCCAGTTAACCTGAGCGAGATTTGAACCTCGATATCCCTATACTCGGCAGTTTAGCTCAACACAAAATTAGCGCGTTACATAACTACGCCACCGAGGTAGGTGTAGGTATATTTAGTGAATGTTTGACTTGACAAATACAACCTTATATTAATTTTTTAGGTATACATTTAGGAATAGATAAATAATGATCAATTTTGGAAAATTTGATTTAAAAAAAATTGTTTGAACGATAATAAAAAAATATATTAGCAGTATGTTTGAAATATCAAAACACAATGTATATATTTTTTTAGTTTAATAAGTAGTGTACTGGAAAATAAATAGAAGGGTTGAGGCAGAACCATGGTAACCCTAATTTTATGAAAATATTTGTGTAGCCTACCTATTGAACTACAAGTTGATTTTATAGTCAGTCAAGACCTTGAGTGTAGATGATATCAACAAATATTGTATTTATATTTATAGCTCTATTTACGGATCTATAAATGGGTTTAAAGAGTAAATATCACCCACTTAGATCTAGAAAGGGTATTATGTTTTTAGAAAATACTAACATTTTAAAAATGGCTCTGAAGTCTTACTTGTAGTTAAAATTGGATATCATGAGAGTTTTGGAGGAATGTTTAACATGACAAATAAGAATACACGCTCGTTTTAATAAAAAACAATCTAATCAAAGGTAGTTTACTGAAAAGTTATTTTACCCTATTAGGTTGCCGAATGCTTTGAGGAATCAATTTGACAATAGATTGGACAGCCGATGAAGGGGGTGATTGGGGGTCGTATAATTTAGGTTGGATGTGCAGAAGATTATTTTACCTAAATGATTTTATATTATTCTTCCAGGAAAATGCCAGTATACTTCCTTTAAGTTCAACCTTTCCAATATTTTACATATTTGTGTAATTAGTACATATACGTACAGCCCGATAAGGTGAGGGGTGCGGTGCTAAATAAAACAACAAATCAAATTTGAATAACCTATATAAAAAAATTAAGATTGTGTCGTACTATATATGTGTGTTCAATTACAAATAAAAAGCAAGCTAAGCCATATTATAAATAACAATAATTTTCATGATTACAATAATTTATTTATATGAGAAAGTAATATTGGAAAATTAGTTCTTATAAACTGCAGAATCGTCCTTTAAAGAACCTTATCTGATGGTTAAAAGATTTACCTTTTAGTATTAAAACATGAAATAATGATTTCTGAACCAGTCACGTTTGACAAATAGTGTTAATTATAACAGCTTTATTCTAAATCGATTGATATTTTATCAATGTTGGCTAAAATATATCCTAAGATTATTTATATGGAAATATCCGCTGGCCATATATTAACTAATTTGAAAGCGGAAGCCCCAATTTCTAATTCTAGGAAAAAAATTCGGCCATTCCTTAAATGAACCCGGAAACCTCATCTCTATAGACACACGCTCTAACGACTGTACCAAGTTGTGGGACCATTACACCCCATATTAAAACACAACAAAAAGCCAGTATTAATCAACTAATGTCGAACTAGCTGATGATATAGCAAAAAAAAAAGTCCCGTGACCTTCCAAGCGTAGCTAATCAACGTTCTCCTATCAGGTCCGTCAATAAACTGGAGATGGAAAGGCTTGAAAGGTGGGGGTGGGGGGAGGGGGGTGTAAATTCAAGAGACTGATAACAAGCGTATAAAGAACCACGCCCAATTCAACCAGTCAACTACTTCAAGATAGATCAGGCACTAAAAACAAACACTGCAAAGATTCAAGAGGAAAAGAGACCCTTGTCATGGCTTAGAGAACCACTCCACTCTGCCTGTTGGAGCTGAAGAGACTGTAACTGTTTATTTAACACCCCCAGAGCCTCAACAAATATAAATTAAAACATTTACTTCAAATTTGGAACATTAATTTCTGAATCAATTACAAAAAATAATGATAAAATCTCTGCAAAAAACAATATTTTTAGTTTATGGTAGCATGTCTGTCTACTTAACTAAAGGTCCCAGGTTCGATTCCTGGCGTGGCCGAGTTGAAGGTGGCTGTGTTTTCTGATAGCTCGTGATCTTAATAAAATCACACATTTGTAGCCGACGATTTACACACGTCCATCATAGACTCAGCCTTAAAAGTATGAGTGAAAAATGACCCTTGGCACGGTAAGATTCCTGGATAGCTCAGTGGTTAAATCATTGGCGTACCAAGCCAAAGATCCCGGTTTCGATTCCCGTGTCCAAGTGTCATTTTTCAATTTTCAGAAGACAACAACATAATCATTGGTGAAATGTGGGTTTCCCATTTCACAGTTATGAATTAACAGCTTTGGGCTAAACGTTGTCTGTACTAGATTTAATTTAGCTTATAAGTTGTGTGCTGATATAATCAGTCAGTTTAGTGAGTGCACGTTAAATACCTCAAATAGATGAAAACATTTGTCTACGTCTCTCGTGTTACACGCATTTGTACTAAGTACTCTAATGTGTTAGGTCTGAGATAGGCTGTATTTAGAAGAAACGTACCCACGTACCAGCTCAGTACCCCAAACGGAATTCAAAACACACAACTACAGTCACCGCTACGCTTTTATTCACGTTTCCACAGGTATTGGTATCCATTGTTTGAAGTAAAACGTTTAACGGACCCACCCATTCAACTAGTTGCCTCATGCCTGTCAATAATTCACTCGACACGGCTTTTAAACAGTTTTTTTAGGTATATAGATTACGATTTAAGGAGATGCATTGATTTGATCGCCATCGATTAATAGGTTGGGTTCGATTAAGGCCAGGTTTCTCAATATCTATACACTTTAATGTGTGTGAATCTTATCTAAGATATCTTCCTATTTACTACCGTTTAGAGCACCCCATTATTACATTTTCAAGTCCTTAATTTAAACATTTTAAAACATCTCACTTCTACTTTTTTGATTATCCAATTAATACCTTTCAAAGCATTTAATTTCTACCCTTAAAAACACCTCACTCCTACCTTTTAGAGAACCCAATTAATATATAATAAATCCTCTCATTTATAACTTTCAAAGCACCTCATTCCTAATTCTTACCTTAATAACTTTTAAATCATCTCATTTCTGCCCTTTAAAACATCTCATTCATATTTATTAAAGCATCGCATTAGTACCTTTCAAAGTACCCGATTTCTACCATTTGAAACACATCTTACAAACGTTTCTACCTCTTAGAGTGCCACATTACTATCTTTTAAAGCAACTCATTTCTGCCTTTAAAAACACCCTTTTCTACCTCTTAGAGCACACCTATGAATACATATTAGATAATCTCATTGATTTGTCTTGTGTGACAAACAACCAATAATGATAACGGCTTTGGCGTGCTCTGAATAAAACTCACCACTGTCTCTTATCCAGTAGTTGATGGATTTGGGCGACGCTTCAACGTAGCACTCGATGGTGACGTCAGTGCCCAGTGGAGCTCCTACCAACTGGTTTGGTACTTGAATCACTGGGTGAACTGAAACATAGGAAGGTAATTATTACACATTACAAGTTGGCCATCAATTAATAAATATGGCATCCAAAATCAAGACACCTAGTTTGATAGAACCCATTTTGGTGGCCACGTTGACTAAATGCCTGGCTCATCTGGCCTGGCTTGCTGGTGATGGGGAGGTAGGGGTCTTAAGCTGGTGTAGTGAGGGTGTTTTCTCCACGCGAATAAGGGTACATTTACTCTAAATGTGACCTCGTTCCCTCATTAAAGTAGTTAAACCTATTCAGTAGCTAGCGCGGGGAAAAATAAATTTGCTCCCCCGAATATTACATTTCAATTATTTTTAAATTGTATATTTTTCCTTCCAGAGGCACACTTTTAGGTTATTGATAATGCATAATAATAACTAGACTTTTGTTGCAGCTTCGCTCACGTTAGTGTTAGTTTTAAAAACATGTTAATTAAAATAATAACGTTTCTAAGCCCAGAACTTTTTATTTTCCGTAAAAATAAGAAATCACGCAACGTATTTTTTAGAGATTAACATGATGACAACTTTTAAGTTGATTAAATATGTATCTTCAAAATAAAAAAAATTCCATGTAGAGTAATAATTTCGGTTTTAAGATTAAACACACAGAATATTTGTATTAAATTAAGGAAAATAAGTAGTACCATTTAAGGCAAGACCTATTTATAAATGACAATGGTTTTATCATAAGGAGCGAGCATTGACAGGCTGTTGTTAGAATTATAATGAAAACATGGCTCATGTAGTTGATCATGGGAGAAACACTTGCCGTGGAGAGTAACAACGTCTGCCATATTCAGTGTTTGTCCTTGCGCTGTGTTGATGGTCGTAGAATTGATAACACTAATAGGAAATGCATGCATTTAAACTGTAAGGGAAGATCTGATGGAATCATGGATATTCTTGGTATCAAGACCAATTCTAATATAGCTCAACCTGACATGACAATCGTTTCTTTGATAAAGTTTTACAGACTGCTAGTCTGTAAGCGGGTCATACTAAACCATTTATGTCGGTTAAAATTACTCAGCAAAATGATGGGTGCTCAAATTTAAATTGTAGGGAGTGGATGGGTAAGCCGAATGTACTAAAGGAATAAAACAATTATACAGAATAGTGGCCATGTACAGGCAGATGCTGAATAGCGTTTATAATTGGTCTAAAATACAATCGTTAAATTATTTGTCGATTCATTTTTGGAGCTAGACTATCTTGCTCCTAAAACTACGAAATAACCTTGTTTTGCAAAGGATTTATGTATGAATAAATAAAATGAACTAATTACTTGATATTCTTGACCACGATGCATATTTGGGAGTTATTCAAGGACACCTGGCTTTCGTGCTCTGAAAAGACTCCATTGTTGAGTTTCAAAAATATAGTGACCAATTATTCTAGTTTTTGACTTCACACAAACATATACGCATGTTGGTTGACAGGAAATGTTTCAAAGGGTCTGGGCATATATAGGATGTTTTCAGGAAGGAGTTGCCATTGTCAGCTCTAGTGGCTCTCGGAATGGCTGGTAGAGTTGGTTGGAAGTCTCCAGATAGCAATAGGATAACTCTTCCTATAAGCACATTGTTACTTCTGAGATCTCTCAGAATTATATCTAAGCCTCTTTCTTCAATTGAGGTCTTATGGGACATTGTACTCTAATTACCTAACTTAATGGATAATTTTTGCGGTAAATTTGATGTGAAAATTTGCTTTGTATTTTGAACACCGCAATTTTATCGTTAGGAAAATGTAAAGGTAATTTAAATATTGCATCCGTACAAATTGTCAAATGGAAGAAGACCCAAGTCCTTCCTTCATGGTCTTGACCGAGAAAGATTTTACGATTTGTTTTAGTTCACTCTAACCTGCATTAAAAATATATTCGTTAAAGTATAAAAGGGCTAACGATTACTCTGTTGTGATTATATATTCCATACATTCCAAAATGCTTATCCCGTGGGCGAACCAAAGTTCGAGAGGATCTATCACGCGAAAAATATTAATATGATGGAGATTAAATATTTGATTGAGGAGGAAGAGTGACACAAAGCAGCTTTTGGTAAAGTATCGCTTCAGTGTGAGTAATCTCCTAAGAGTCGCAGAGCTTTTCAAACTAAGGGTTAGTATGCGTGGGGTACGTCGTTCATTGTGCGTAAGTTTTCAATTGAAGTAGGACCTTTGAAGACATGGAACCATATTCTCAAATAATAACTCACTGTGTTATTTGGATGTACGGTATATATTATGTTGAAGGGGTTCTTAAACTAATGCACCTTGCTTTGGGCACTGGAATTTCTTAGTTTCCTCAGTATTATATGAAGCAACCTCATTGAAAGTAAGCATTTTTGCAAATAGCTCTTAAGCGCACAGTTTGAAGAAGATTGTTAATGGTGTCTTGTATGGGTTTTTAATTACTTCAATGGCATTACTTGCTGCAAAATATACACGTTGTGCATTTTAGAGATGGACAACTAAATGCATAACACCCTGAATAATCCCAAATCATTGGCCAAGTTAACCCTAAGCGTCAATTGATCATTGCATTTATTGATTTACTTACGCACATACTTAATAGATTTGATGAAACATCACAGCTCAACATTATTCTTGTAATCGATTTCTCTCAACAGGACTGGGTTTTGTGTGATCACCCAACGCTCAAGAGCACCCGAGTGCTCTCCATTGTCAGAATGCCAGAATGCCGTTGTGATATTTGGAATAGCCATCATGCTCATTAACGTAGCTGTTTGAAATTGGCAGAAGGATCTCCTCAGATTACATAGAAATTAAAATTATTTTAAAATAAGAAAATAGGGGGCCGGTAAATGTATGATAATTATGGGGGATGGGGGGTTTCTTAAAACTATTAAACTAATAGAAACAAACAGACCAACATTTCGTTCTATAAGTAGTAAGCGTAGTTAAAATATACAATATATTAAACAATCATTTGTGAATTGTGAGCAAATAAAATGGCTCAAAGCCATTATTTTAATTAAAAATTAGCAGAGTTAACTATTGGATAATGGATTGCATTGCTACCCCGGCAACACTCTTCTTTATTTATAAAACACAAAAAATAATCTCTTCATCTTATTTGTTCCAACCTAGTTTTTAATTAATTCAAAAATATCAAATTAAAGTTTTGAATCACGACTTCAAGGTGCACAGTAATGTGATTTCATAGGGGCTACTGATATTTAAACTGGTAGGTATCACGCAATTTTCACGACAGAGAAACAAGATCTTCATTTTATCAATATTGATTATAAGAAACGTTTATAAAACAAATAAACATCCCAATAGGGTGAAGTAATCCTGTACAGTTGCATTCACATTTATATTAATACAATATAAAGAATAACTATTATCTTTGATATATTGTATTTGGAAAAAAAACACTCAAAGGGTGAACACTAGTGGAAGGTTGAGTTTTTTACTAGAATAATTTGTTTAGGACCATTAATATTAATGTACCCTATCTAAAACCATATTATAATCCCATTACTTCATCCTATAGGGCTGTTTATTTGTTTTCTAGACTTCGGTTTTTCAATTTGAAATTCTATTTTTTTGAGCCAATTAATTTGCTCACAATTTTCCTAAATGAGTGTTTAATTGAGTATTTTTTGTAAAATATCAAGAATACCTCTTAATTCCCAACTGGGACTCTATCGAAGCCATTTAGATTAGTAGGTAGTCACGGTATTGGATATGCGAATCTTCTATTGTTTCTAGATCGAATGTAAAATTCCGAACTTGGAAAAAAATGAGGGTAAGAGTGTCCACCCGAACAAGGTCCAAACAAATATGTGATCTTTTGTCATCCGATCTTCCTTTTTGAAGTTCATATTATCACAGCCCCTCCCCCCCTGCAAGCGTCTATTTTCCTTCGTCTGGGGCGGGAAATCATGGCTAATTACCACGAGGGCCCGGTCATTCATTAAAACCCAAGTCAAAAGGGTGAGTATTTAGGTAGTTGGGAGGGAATGAAAGGGTAGGGAGTGTTTGAAGAGTGTGAGGTGCAAGGGGAGACTTGGTGTCAACTGTCACCACAGCTAAGTGGGGGGCATTACGACGACCGAGAACAGAGAGACACTTGACCCGTCCCTCTTCTTCTAAAGTTTGTAGGAGGAACAGGGGTGACTGCGGTGAAACTTTACAGGGGTTGATATCGTGATCCCCTCCCCCATATAAGAGGGATACATACACCCTTTACGGCAAGTTTAGATACAAGGATAATGTATCAGACTCACCGGGAGACTTGTGTTGGATCCTTTACCTCTTTCACCAGTCTAATAATTTACTTTGGGTTTCGGGGATTGTAATCTTCACATTAAAAAAAAAAGGATTTTCTCCCAGCTTAAACAATTTTTGTACCAAATGCATGTATATAAAAATTCGTTTCCGACAGGTTTTTTCACGTTGTCTATACCGTAAGTGTGTAAAGTTTCAGCTTTATAAGTCATCTAGGGGCTTCTGGAGGGTTTGGAAAGACACACACACACACACACACACACACACACACACACACAGGAAAGTTTATACATAGGCCTACATGTAATTATATCACTAATATTCTTCATATAGCGCACTAAGTCAGCATAAATTTGAAGTAAAATTGACAAACCAAGAAAGCAAATGCGTACTGAACTACACTGAATGTTTAATTTAATCTTGACCTAACTAATCCGAGCTCCATATACTCGTACATTGCACAACCTCTATAAAAAAACCCAACCAATTTGTTTCAGGTGTCTCGTCGGAGTGAAGTGCTGAGAGTGCAGTACTCGGTATGCACGTTCTTTTTTCTTTTCATAGTTTTGTCCCTAGAGATAGTGCATTGTGGGAAAATAGGAGTGAGGTGCGATGTGTACACTACTCAGCATGTAAGAACCCTCTGTTAGAATTTCTTGTCAGAGGAACAATATTGTGTGGCAGGTTGGAAGTTGTTTACTAACCCGACAAAAACAAACTCAATATCTTGATAAAATAAATAGCCGCTAAAATATGGTACACCCCCTTCACAGAGTTACACTGGTTTTTAAGTGGAAATATAGACTTTTACACAATTATTTTAAAAGTGAACTCATTCAGGGTTGACTTGTTATTGGTGCAGCCTTCCTAGAGACCCGCAGAATAGGAATATAATCCATCGGGGTGGACGCTCGCTCTCCGTATTTAATCCATCCTCACTAACTTTCTCCACACTTCCCTAACCTTGCATACTCCCTTCACTTCAACAACATCCACACACCGAGTCATAAATGCTCTTTTATTACTAAAACTCTTAGTGTTGCTCTTTTTCACATATTTGTCTACAACTTTTAACCACGTCTTACATGGCCTACCCCTTCCTTGTGATCCACACACTCTACCTTCATATATTTACTCCTTCACTAGATCCACACTCATCCTCTCAACATGCCCAAACCATACGCACTCCTTTCACTGTGATAGAATGGTTGCGCCTGAAAATGCTATAAATACTACACAAATAGAAGTTAAATTTAAGTGGTACTCACAATGAACGTTGACCATGATCCTCTTGCTGACTGTCGGTGGAACGTTGTTGCTCGCTATACACAGGTATGCGCCCATCTCAGACCTCGTTATCTTGGCCAGTTTCAGGATCTCACCTTGGTACGAAGAGACTGAAACACGACGTAGCATCCACAGTGATCAGTGGTGGATTTAGGACTCTCAAGTGCAACCTGCCTGATTATTAGGCTAAGTAATAAACACTTACATAAACAGATTAGTCCTTTTGTTTTGAACAAATGAAATATCGATAGCTTTGTAATTTGATATACATTTACATATTTAATGAATTCCGTAAATTAATTTTAATTTGTTAAATTAAAGAAAATGATAGCTCACAGAATTAACGGCAAAACCACTCTATAATGGTTTTGTAAAACTTATTCTCATTAAAAGCACCACCTGAATACTAAATCCGGTAAGTTTCCACACAGTATTGCAACTTTTTCATCAGCCTACTCAGACAATTCAAAATCCTTATTATGTTATATATAAATTAACAAAACGTTCAAAGAAATAGAATAAACCGTTTATGGTTTTGGAGGTTCTTCTGACACTGAGGCCGCGAACGCACGTGGTGATCTGCCATTGACAATGATTGTTAGGAATTAGCTTTATATCTTAATTCACAATAAATAAATACCGTAGTCCCCCACTGAGATGGCTGCATGGTCTAAGGCGTTACTCTTGCAGTAGACTATTCTGCCGATGATGGGGAGATTGAATCTCGGCTGGATGTACTGAATGTGGTGTTTCGCAAATTAATTTCCCCTCTCTCTTACTAATTCTTAAATCATCGTAGTTAATACATGAGCGTATAACCAAAACGGGTGGTAAGATGCAGTGCCTACAAAAAATACCCTAACAATACTGATGTGTTTGTACGGGGGAAATGAGGAGGGGGTTGTTTACCTCACACTTCAATATTCTATTATATTAATTCATGAATTTACATCTGAATGAACTAAAATTATCAAAAATTGTTTGCTAGGCTCATTCAAGCTATTTTTATTTTGTAATAATAAACGTAATGTCTACTATTATGGTTATCCTTAGGTATGACTAATCTGGCTCTATTTCTCCCATCCCCTGATGAAGGTAGGATTTTTTTTCATATACAGGATGAGACAGTCAAACGGCAAGATTTAAAAAAATAGCAACAAATGAAAACAATTATTTTTTACATAAATGTAATGGACATGAGTGGAAATTACTAGTGTACCTGGAAAATGTTTATTTTATGAATATGGTGTCAGTAAAATGGCGTCCTTGGTTTTGCACACATTGTCAGAGTCTGAAAGCAAAGTTGCCCATGACATTGCGTAGCATTTCCAACGGAGTGTTGTTGACCTCTTGCCTAATTCACTACTTCAAATCATTCCTGGTCCTTAGCGGGTTCTCCTTGAAAACCTGGGATTTAAGGTATCCCCAGAGAAAATAGTCAGGTGCCATCAATTCTGGTGAATGGGTAGGCCACGGGAAATCATCAAACTTGCTGATGAGATGAGCAGGAAATGCAAGATACAGCAAATGCATTGAAATAGGCAAGTTGCGCCATCTTGCTGTAAAAGTGTGTTTTCAACTGGGTCATAGTCATCGAGTGCAGGAAGGGAAAAAGTTGCCAACATGTCAGCGTAATGATTGGAGCTCACTGTCAGCATGTTACCATGTTCATTTTCAAAAAAATAAAGTCCTAATGATTCCACGAGATGATACTGCGCACCAAACCGTCACTTTTTCTGAAAGGAGAGGTTTTACGTGGAGATTTTGTGGGTTATTTTCTGCCCAGTACAGAAAATTCTGCCTGTTTACGAAGCCACTGAGTTGAAAGTGGGCTTTATCACTCATCAAAAAATGATGAACTTTCTCTTCATTTTGTTCAATTAGAGTTATCATCTCTGACATTGACTCTGCTATTGTAATCTTGAGGTTTGAGGTCTCGCACTACCTAAATATTGTATGAATAGTAGGAGAGGTCATTCTTCAGAATTCTTATCACGGTTCGATTACTGAGACCAAGTTCTACGTTGTGTCGTCCATATGATTTTTGCGAACTTCTTGCTAAGGCTACATGCACACGAACAATATGCTTAGGGGTCCGGCTGGTTTTTTCACTATCATCTCTTTTCTGTGTCGTGCTAGCAGTGGCTTCAAAATTTCTCCCCAACAGGCCGATATCTTTTGCAGAAGACACAGGAGCGTGAGGGGGTATACGAAACTCTTTTCGGAAGGCGCATTGAGTGCCAATGAAACTATTCTCATTTTTGCAATACGCCTTTACGGCAAACGCACGCTGCTCACTCGACCAACGTTCCATGGCTACTAAATTCCGGGTGTTTAGATGCCCAAGGTCGAGTCCCCCACTTTCACAGCCTCCCCATCATGCTCGCCAGCCCTTCCTGGAATCTTGCCGTTTAACTGCCTGACCCTGTATTTGTGGCAGCAATGTTTGCAGTTAATAGTAGCAGCATTTAATATTATCAACCACAAAGAGATGTTTTTAGCTTATACAAAATGTAAAGACAATCTGTGGTGTGCACAGATAATTGTGAGCCAAATAGCAAGTCACAAACCTAATATTGAGGAGTATTTCATGTTAAAGTTCTTTCATCAAAATTAAGCATTTATTGTTTTTTGTTTTTACAGGAATTATTAAGTTGGTCTCAGTTGTATGGGGTTAAAGTTCTCGTCCCAGGACCCAATATTCTTGGGTCTAAGCCCAATTGGGGTCGATGGATTTTGCTTGAGCGATAAAATTCTGTAGCATAACTTCTTTCTGGGGGAAGTAAAGTCATTGGTCCCATGTCAATTGGGGTATGTAAGAGAATCCTGGAGGTATGATAAAATACCCTTTCCTGGAAAAATGATAAACCTTCCATGATCGATCATAGAAATTAAGTGTGGGAGACAGAGAAGAACCCCCAAACTTTCTTAACTCTCTTATTACATGAGATCTATACCAGATTGTGCAGGCAGTACTAACCAGTTGAAAGTTTAAGTATACGCTCAGTGATAGATGTGTATAAACCACATCAAACCAAACTTAGGATTGTTGATTTAAGTAGAAGTAATAATTAATCAATCCCGTTAAAAAATAAAACCCAATAATCAGCATAATAAAGGTTCAACAAATACATATATAGGCTAAATGTAAAATGGTTTGTTTGAGGAGACCTCTCTCCCCACCCCCATTTTAGAGAAACCTGGGATGACACACAACACAGAATTTAGATTTTATTTTATATAGCTATTTTGCTAGATGATAGAAGATGGCTGGCTTTAGGAAGGCTGGCTTTAGTAAGGGCTGTTAGCTTTAGGAAGAGGTTAAGGTGGGAGTAGAGAGAAGCTAGAAGAGTTCAGTGTTTTTGCAGTACTTACAGCAAAAATTTTTATGGCTAAAATAAACAAAATATAGCTGCAGTATTAATATAGAGCTTAATTTTATTTATCTGGTGATATAAACAGTTGTAAAATATACGTGATGAGCTTAGTGTCATTACACTGCATAACATGACTGAGGGTACTGAATGTTTTTTTTTAAATTGGGAAACAAAGTTGTCATTTTCTCATTTTTGTGTGGTTAATCTCTCCTCAAATATACGAGAAGTTTGACAACGCCACAGGGTTGAGGTTGCCAGTAGCTTCATCTTCCCCTAGTACACCACCTCCCGACATAACTGAGAGTGAAGAGATTTGGCAAAAGTTAATTGAGAGAGAGAGAGTTAAGATAAAGCTTTTCTCCATAGTACCTTCAGTTTCATTAGCAATAATATTAGTTGTAAACGGAAAACTTTCTAAATTGAGAAAAAGTCATCCTTAAATTCCAGGACACCCTTAATGGATATTAAGGAACTGATGAGATCACCATGTGGAGAAAATTAAACTATGTTTCTACTGGAGAGTTATTATTTGATTTTTTTGTCCATAAAAATGTTTTATATAAAAACTGTAAAATACTGCCCTTTACTTACGTTCCCTTTATTTCCACCTTAAACGTTAGATAGAGTATACACAATCCCTTCTACCGGAACTCTGCTTCTTCAATCAGGAGGCACCCGTCAGTTCCAGGAGCTTGGCTACTCGTCACACATTTAATCAATAATTCCTTAAGACAACCAAATACTTTTCTCGCGTTGTCTGTTGTGTAAGAGACGCACATAGCATAGCAGCGCTGTTCAAAGCTGAGACAGTCTTCGCTTCATGTCTTATGAATGTGGTCTTAGGAGCGAAAAGAGGATGAAGGGGGTTAGGAAGGCGATTCTTACTATCTGACAGCGTCGAGTGATCAATTATTCTACGCCGTCCCCCTCTCGCGTCTTGAACCCCTCCATCGTCTTAGAGATTCCCCCTCGCTCTTTCCCCTAAAACACTTCTCTAGCTCAAGTGCCGAGTACTAATTACACATCCGAGTAGCGAGTAGAACCAAGGCAAAGATGGCACCAACTACTTTACTTTTCTAACGATAACTGAGTGCAGCCACTTTGCGCTTCAAGCCTCCCTCCCCACTACCCTCCCCCCTTATACTCCGCTATCCATGTAAATAATTACTCCCCCTAACTGGTAGACGTTAAAACTTTCATTGTTTGTTTTGGTAACGATGGCGTGGGATTAAAAAGAGTTCTCGCCGACTGCAGTAAATACTCCTCACCCTCTTTGGTGGCTATACGCTCTAACGCATTTCTCTCGCAATAGACTGAAGTTTCGATGACGGATAAATTAGGGTTTTGATATCGGTAGAGTGTTTTTTCCCTCAATGTATTTCCACTCTTGGTGCCCACGTTCTCTAAATTTTACCTTCCCCAAGCCTAACTCATTAGTGTAAATGTGTGGATAGCCTAGGTAGGTAATAAGACTCATGTATGAAAACAGAACTTTTGCCTTCGTGGAGGTGAGCTGTGTTTTGCAAACAATTATACTATCTTCAACCTGGGGACCATACCGTTTAAGGCATCATCTTCACTATAAAATGGATAGCCTATGACGGGGAGTTGAAAGTTTGAATCCAAGCTAGAGATACTTAGGGTAGTTTTCCCAGCTCTTTTCTATGCTAATGCAAATGAACTTCCTCTAAACTACTTTGCTCAACCTTACTATTTTGACTAAGCTGATATGTTAATTGTTTTGCTTCACATCTTAAATCCCGTCTGGAATATCAGTATATAAAATGACACTTGCAGGCTAAGGATGAGGAATGTAGATTATGAGGAAATACACCCACATTTGCGTTGGGATTGGGGCATAAGAGGGTTATACCATTTAAGAATAAATACTCTCAATAAAGGTAACCGGGATTAATTCCCCGACAGTTCCATCACCGTCAAAGCAAACTAGATAAACTAAAATTTTAGTCGGCATACCCGATGGATGTAGATATTCGGTTGGTAACCCCTGTGTAAAACAAATCATTTAAAATTTCTCGTAGAGTACTACACCATTTATTATTATTTCTGCATTCAACAATAAGGTAGTTAATTTTTTCTAGCATTGCATCTATCTACCTTACATCGAAACCATTTTGTCTGAATATACAAACAGATCGAGCTTCGGGTACTACCATTCTTTTAATAAACTCATCCGACTATATAGACTAAACGATATGAAAGAAGGGGTATATACTGACCAACAAATCTAACGTCACTAGGTTCCAGACATATATACAGGTGTTCAGAAATTCATAGTCCAAACAGCACATATTGCTTGTTTCAACCAAAAGTAATACAAAATCCCTGTATATTTACATACGGAAAACTATGATAATACCATTAAATTGTGTTCAAAGTTTCAGCGTACAGCGCCGGGAGAGCAAAAGTGTGTAAGCATGCTTGTAGAATAGGTTTCATAGGAGCTATGCGCACAGCACTACAAACCTCGACATCTTGCATCATGGTAGCAGACCATACCATAATTACTAATAGTAAAGAACACACAAGTCCATCTAGAAATTCGAATACGTTATGAAGGTCATTATTAACGGTCCTACATCACAGAAAATTCTTGCCATTATTATATGTTCAGTGCCATGCGCCTAACTCCTACGCAACTTACTATACACGCATACTTTGCTACTTTTATCTTCCAGCGCTGTACGCCAAAAATTTAAAAACAATAAAAATGGTATTAGCATAGTTTTTCGGATGTAAGTGTATAGGTATTTTGTATTACTTTGGTTCAAACAAGCTATATGTGCAGCTTGGGCTAAGAGTTACCGAACATCTCGTGTATACCAGCTCAGAGCCCGTCCAACCCAACTGTTAACTCCTATCTTAGGTAAATTTATAAACTTGAAACAGGCGTCACATCACAGTAAGATTTTCTGTATTCTACTTTAGAAAACATTGAAATTGAGAAAAGTTAAACAGTTTTATCGTATTAAAAAAATCAACAATAATGAAAACAAAAATCACTAAACTGATCCTAATTTATTTGGTTTAAAGGGGAACATGCCTAAAATCAAACCTTGACACGTTATCTGGTCGGAGTGTAATATTTTATCTAATTTTCTAGTAAATCGGTTGCAAAACTGGCTTTTAAACATTAAACTCTTTGTTCTAGGAATATCCTAAATCATAGGAAAAATTCTTGCACAAACAGTACAAGTCTAGACGATAGTAAAGGTGGAATTTTTTGTTTTGTTTTTTAACCTTCTTTCTCCCAACTCAGTAAAAATAGTAATTAATTTTGT
The DNA here is from genome assembly GCA_902141385.1 of Timema californicum. Taxonomy (NCBI): domain Eukaryota; kingdom Metazoa; phylum Arthropoda; class Insecta; order Phasmatodea; family Timematidae; genus Timema; species Timema californicum. The sequence continues at coordinate 9,217 of CABFOW010001376.1, read as the reverse complement.
TGCAGCTCCTTAATAGGCTGGTAGCTTATTGGTGTCATCAAATTTATAAAGCTTACAGTCCCAAAAATGTTTTTAAAATTTTAAACTGCTTCAAGAAGTATTTTATGTTGAAATACATTTCTTAAATTTCCTTTTGGAGACTTAACCCTGAACCACATTTAAGAAAGAAGGATCTCCCTATTTTCCCTCCGCAAAAAATAAATATGGCCCTAGTAAAAGTTCTAAAGCAACACTCCTAAACTTAGTTATTGTTCGAAAAGTTTCTTTGGCTATGATTTGTTTACTGTTGTAATTTTTTTCCCACTCTTTATGCGAATAACACAAATATATAATTATATCTGAAACCGCAAAGAAGCAAAGAAAAAGGTGGTGGAGGGATTAAGAATGTAGAATTGCTTAAAAGGAGAGTGAGAAACCACTTATTATAACAACATATCATGCGCCAAGAAGATGTAATCATAAAATTACAATTTTTTTTGTTCAATATTCTCGGAGGTAGTCATTCTAATATCACTTATGGGGATTGAAGAAGGTAGTTGCCATTTAAATGGTAAATAATACACCTTACACGCATGTCTTTATATTCGTGTTACTAATGAATGGCAATAAATAATTAGGCCGATGAAATTTAGCAACATTTATAATGAACGTGATAGAATATGACAGGGCTTCATTAACTATCTAAACTAGCCTATTCCACGAAGATAGGGCCTAAAGTTAATTAAAAAAATCAAGAAATTAACCCCTCTGTATTCTAGAGGTACGAATTCCTGGGAACATATCCAGAGAACCCGGGTTCGATATCTGGTGCTTCCAGAATTTTTGTGTGAATTATTGTTCTGAAACGGGATCAACTCAGCTTCGTGAAGAAAATTAAGGAGCTACTTGAAAAAAAAATGTGATTATGGCTAAGAAATTTAAGATTAATGCCCGGATGGTTCGTTGTGTTGACCACTTGACACCCTCTATGTGAATAAGTTGGAACTACCCACGCAAACGGCATCTGGCCGCTCGGTGATACGGCTCGTTTGTGGGCTGACGCCATGTAGTTTTTATTTTTCTGAGTGAGAAATACTTGTCGCTAACTATTTCATTGTTGGCAGATTTTAATATTTAACAACTTACGAGATTTAAATACATTTTAATATTTAATCCATATGTATTTAAAATTTAATTAATTTATTTAACAAATTGGGGACAAAATTTGTGACCCTACTAGTCCGGGATATGTCTTATTTAAGGGATAAATTGTCTTCTTAGAATAGAACCTCTGACCTCCCCATTACGATAGAACCAAGTCTAAGCGAGAATGATGCCTTTTCCCGCAGGCAAGCCTGTGTGGGAGATACTACAGCTCTGTTGGAAAACATTACCCGATATTATCCTAACAAACCAAACCAAATTGTTTTTATGAGTGATGAGGCGTTTCTCTGAATCTAAAGTGCATGTGAAATCTGAGACATTGAAACAGTTTGAGCTATTTGCAGACTGAGCTTCCTGTTCGGAGTGACTGGAAGAATGATGTGTATTTGCAGTGTCAACCAACCAAAACCTACGGAAACTAAAAGATCAATCGCCCCATAACGTGACTTTTCGAAAGATTTACTGCCCTGACACACACACACACACACATACACACACACACTACCAGACGTGACTGAAGATGGGAGACAAAAGAGCAAAAATGGATAAAGGTTTTTGTTGCCTTTGAGCAAGAAATGGTCGTTTGATGACCTGGAGAAAGAAAACAAGGTGGAGAAACTGTATATACCCCCCCAGTATTCCGCACGACCGCCTCCCCTGGGAGGTTCATCAGGGATGGTCCTGTCAGAAGGTGCACTCCCTCCCCAATTTCTTTTCCCCTTCACTTACTCATAACTCAAGGTGAAGGAAGAAGGTTTTTTTTTTTTCTCAAATGGATCAAAGCTCTCTGATGGCTAACCCATTTGGATCTATTTGAAGTTTTAGGTTTTAAATTTTTGGTTTAAGGCATTGAATAATTATGTTTGTAGCATTAGTAATGTTGGATAATTTACGTCAATACTACCCACCCTGAATAATGCCGATAATCATATACATCCTGAAATTGTAACGTTAGCAACGCTAGCTAGTTTACGTCAATACTACCCGCCCTGAATAATGCCGATAATCATTTACATCCTGAAATTGTAACGTTAGCAACGCTAGCTAATTTACGTCAATACTACCCGCCCTGAATAGTGCTGATACTCATAGACATACTGCATTTGTAACATTAGCAATACTAGCAAATTTACATCAATACTATCCGCCCCAAATAATGCCGATAATCATAGTGATCCTGCAATATCTAAAATTTACAAAAACTTACTATATCTAAAATATGTGCTTTACTCACTTTAGTTCACGGTCGACCACTATCACACGACTGGTTCGCACAAAATTATATTCTGAAGTGAATACAGACACACCTTTGAAAATGGGATCAGTGACACCCCTGTATGAGATGACCAAGGCCTACGCTGATTGTCTTAGCTGGTCGGTCGTAAACATCACGTGATCTACACTGCTGAACCGCCGGATACCCGGAATGACGCGTCAAGATGACAACGGCTGTTCCTAAGAAAATCATGCTTCCAACACGTGTTCACAATGTAACTTATACTTTTAATATGAAGATTTCCCCTTCCTTGTGTCCAGCAACTAGACTTATATAAATCTGGCGCTCAGCTATCATGGTTGACTATTAATTCCGACTCAACAACGAGAGGTCCTCGTCATGACTGGGTCATAATTTTTCCGAGATGGAAAAATATAAACTCTTTATATTTTTGTAAATACTTTAATATTACGGCCCATAGTAGGTTTGGGTGTTTGAAAGCTTAATTAATCATGTGATTTAAATAATTTAGTGTAGGCGTCTGTAATTTCTCACTAGAAGATTTATATTGGAAGTATGGAACCCTTGACGTTTCCTTTTTTCGCTTGATCTCTAGTCTCTTTTCAATATTTAGACTTCTTTGTTGGTAGCCACTTGTTGTTTCATTTTCTTGCTTGAATTATTTAATTTAGGATTACATTTTATTGTGCTTGTGGTTAGCATTATTTGTTTCTATTTTAAAATTTGATAGTGTTTAAATTAAATATAACATTTAATAGAAGTATTTTATGTGAAGAAATTATCATTATTGTTGATCAATAAGATAAAACTTTAAACGATAACCGATGCTTTTAGTGAGAATTTACCAGAATTCTAATGTAATATTGCTTTGTTTTCTATTGTAATAATGAATATAAACAAGTTGAAATTTTCATCGATAGCTTCAAAGTTGGTGGAAGTAATAGTCCCGCAGAAGATTGGGTTGTGTCAAGGAGTTAAGCCTTTGTGTGGAATTTTTTTGGGATCAGAATTTAAATTTTAGATTAAATTTAGTTTAAAATTTAATGATTTAGTCTGAATACACAGGGGTGATTCAGTCGCTTTGTTAACCAAGTAGAGGAGATATTTAAGCTCTTTACTATCGATTTTGATTATTACTCTTGGGTCTCTTCTACACTAATTCAAATATATAAATAATTTATGATATAACTCTTATGTTGTACGTTTCAAACGTAGTCTTCAAGGACTACCAATACATTGAGAGTGTGGATTAAGTCCTCAAATGTACTGCGCAAGCTCAGTTTCTGCTTTATTTATATATTTTTCAACACTACCCAGTTCGCCTTGTGAGGCCATGAATTACTTAAATACCTCTGTTGTTTTACTTCTAATAAATAATTCTATTTTTGTTAAACTTGCTAATTTCCTTATTAATTGTTGTTAATTTAAATTCCTTATGGATTACACCCATCCTCTTCCCGCCTTTCGTGGCCTCTAGTGGCTATATTTGAAGGTGGTAAATGGTTCATGTTGTGGACTGGTGAATATACAAGTTAATTTGCTCAACTAATGAACTTGAATATAGTTTAAAAACCATACATTGTGATATTTACATCATTATAACGTGAAGACATTCTTAGTAATTCCTGGGGCTATGCACAAACGATATTTAAAACTTATTAAAAAAATCTTTTACCCAAATATGTATCAAAAAATTTCATATTTCTAAATTATTCAAAATACAGGTAATAATATTAGAAAATGTGCATTTATTTGGTCAGAAATTTCTAGAGTTATATATTAGCCATTATCATATTTATTAAAAGAAAAAGAGCTTACTTCAAGGGTTATAAAACCAAAGTTTTAAAATTATCAATAGGGTAGCAAATATTTACCAAAACGATATATATGTATATATATATATATATAAAATTATTATTATTATTATTATAAAAACTAGTTAGTTGGTTGACGGATCATGCATAGACTGACCACATTTAGAACTTATTTAAATTTTAGAAATATAAACTTAAGATATATATATTTTTTTCCAAATAATCTATTATATGTTTGATATAATTATGAACTATTATTTAAAAAATTGCATTTTCATTTATTCAGGGGAATTTTAGCTCTCATTCTATAAATTCTTTGCTTCCTTATTGAGGATTTGTAAACTTTGGTTTTATAATAATTGAAATATATATTTAATTTTTTTAATACCACGATTTACAAATGTTTTGGGCTATAGGCCTATGTAGGCTTGATTATGCTAATAGGATAGGGATTAAGAAGGCTTGATTTAGAAGATGTGTACCCACATTCACGTGGAGAAAGAGTGAGAAACCATTGAGGAAAACCTACCCTCAGTACACCAGACTAGGATCGAACCTCTATCTCCCTGTCATCGGCAGCCGAGTCTATTGCGAGAGTGAAGCCATAGACTATCGGTCTGCCGAAGAGGGTATTATTATTAATATTATCATCATTATTATATTAAATACAAACTTCCTAAGCACACAAATTATATTTGAACAAATAAAATTTATTTCGTGGCAGTACACCTGTTTGTAAGCACCGAGAATTAGCGCCTATCCAGCCCATAATAATAATAATAATAATTATTATTATGTGATTAGGTAACATGATGAATTCTAATACAAGTAGTAAATATCTTTATCAGCACCCCCTGGAATCATATGAGATAATCTTAAATTTGTGGTTTAGTACTATAACCATGAGATTATGACTATACATCCAAAATCTGGCCTATGTTACATAACTAATAATTATTATGTTAATTAATACACCTCTAAACTCAAGTCGCATTACTCGTATTTTTTATTTGTAAGCCTAACAAAATAGCTTACCCTATTCGGTGGCTGAAGTCGCCACTTTCCCAATAGACTGAACTTCCTTATCACGGGAACATCAGGGTTCGAATCCCAGGTAGATGTATTGAGTGTTTTTTCCCCCTAAGTGGTGAAACCCTCTTGTTGGTTTGTGTTAATGAAACCCACTTAGTCACTTCTAGTCAACAGGTTTCTGTAAAGTTACAATCAGAGACGATCTAAATATAGAACAATGTCAGATACCAATCTTTCGCATCATGCCCAAACAAGTACTATGATGTTCGACTCACACAATGAAAGCTATCAGAGTTGAACTGGGGTCCCACCGGCGTGGAAGCCACAGAGCAAGACCGCGTAACCTGCCCTCTAACGCCACTCATGGCTGGCCCAGAGTTCAAGAGCGCGTGGTGACGTCAGAGTAACATTATTATACTATAAAGCCACGTGACTCACTCACTCACTGACATTAATGTTTACCCACTTCCATATCAGCTAAAAACATGAAATTTGGCAAATTTCTAGCGTCTAGACTGTAACTGACGGGAAAATTCAAAAAGTTAAAAAAATAACCTTTAACCCCCGAGAAATTCAAAATGGCGGAGCAACTTTAAAGTAGATGCGGACCTTTATTTGGAGGTATCTTGTGGCTATATTGTAAGACTTATCAAAAAACTGCTCTGGAATACATTAGATTACATCCACTTGCACAGAAAACGCAGTGGAAGTTTGAGGGCGTAGCCCCCAACGAGCAAAACGAGTCATACTCCATAACGGTTACCCACTCTATCTTTCTAATAAAATGCAGTTAAATTTCTATTAAGGTATACGGACTTATTTTTAACCCACTAGCATAAATATGAGGGTATCCCGAATTGATAGTAAAACTTAGTGTACAGTAAAAATCAATTAGTGTTATTAACGACTTATTATATGGAGAATATATGAAAAGTGTAACTTAAAGCATTAGAACAGCAATTAATAAGGCTATAGGCTAGGGAATTAAACTACAGTGAGAATTCCACGTGAAAAACCAATCCCTTATGCTAAATACCTTGATTCGATCGTTAACCCCATCTTTGACGACGGCTAAAATATAATGGTATCATGGCTCAGAACTTACAACCCCCGCTGAAGGTATCATGCTAGGTGTAATGAGAGTCCAACATAAAATCACATAATATATAACTTGTATTATTCTAAATGCCTTTCCAACTCAGGTTTTAAAACTTAGACTACTTTCCTCCAAGCTCTTACCAATCTAGTAGGGTAAAACCACCTCTGGTCATTCTTATGATGAGATACAAACCACTTTTACTTTGCCTGATTACACCCAGTACGAATACACTAGTTTTTTTACCAACTGGGATTTAATCCAAAGTCTCAAAGATCGTAGCTTAATCTAGGAAACACAATTTTTTATATAGAATCCATACAAAATAACCTAATTTATTACACTAATACTGTAGGGATGAAGATGACACTTTTGAGGGTAAATCTACCCGCACTCGCATTAGGAAATATTATGAAACCATTTATAAAAATATAATCACCCTTTTGAAGTTCGAACCCCTACTTCCCCGTCACTGGCAAACCATACTAGATGAGCTTGAAATTTAGTCCACGTACACATGTATGGATGACGTTTTCTCAACGATCCCAACCAGAGACGAGACCAATTATAAAAGTAATTAGTTTTGGTTTCCAACCACGTCTTACTGCCTGTTCAGGCTTTACCAAAATATGATAATTAATGAGGTAGGGATGAGGAAGGAAGCATTTTAAAGGTAATCTACCCGCATCGTGTGATAAAAAAAATATAGAGCTTGAGATTTAGTTGGATGCCGACGTTTTATGACTCTCTGAACCTGAAAAGTATTTTTTGCACTACCGTCCGTCTATCTTTTAATGGGACTTGAACCGAAAATAGTTTACTGATTAGGTTAAAACTTGATATCTAGAGTTTTTATAAGGCTCTCCAAGGAGTTCTTGGAATTGGATACCAAGCCTTAAACTTGAGGATAATTTAATTAAGAGCGAAAATAGGTCAAAGCGAGTTTATCAAAACCTGTCTGAACGATTTCGATTAAATTCCTTATCCATTCACTGTTCAACCTTTTAAATAAAACTAATGGGTCGTTGCAGCGATGACTGCAGATTATTGCACTAAAATGTATTTTAAACTCTTTATTGCGAAAGGATCTATATAATAATCCCTCATTCACTTTTTAGTTAGAAGTGTATTAGTTAAAGGCTATCAACTTTACTTATATATTAATTTTAAATGTGTAATTTGAATAAAAACGTATCCCCCCCCCCCNCCCCCCCCCCATTCATGACCCGATGAGAACTTTGAGATGCCCCCTCTCCAATATCTCTAAATATTCGTTGCACCAAACCGTTCAAGTAACGATTGAGCTGATATTATTTTTAAACAAAGACACATATTTTATTTACCAATATACAGCTATAAAAACATTATTGATTCCATGTTAATGTAAACAAAGAATGCTTATCCAAATGAACAACTGTCCACACAGAAGAAAAAGATGAAAAATTCGCTAAGAAAATTGTGTTCTAGTTTAGGCCACTATTTTTACCGGCATCCTGATTCCATAATCTTTAAAATTAGTGTTCATTTGTCAAAATCTCTTCAATAATTTTCTCGTAGTTTCTATTACTGGAAACGGGCTTATCAAATAATATATATTAAGATATTTGATAGAAAGAGAGAGAGAGAGTGATAAAATGTGATTATGAAAATGAGAGTGTAAGTATTTGAGTGTATGATTGTCTAAGTGCATGGGTTAGTGTGCAAATGAGAGTGTGAGTGTGAGATACTGAGTGTAAGATACTGAGAATGAGCAATTGAAAGATATCGAGTGAGTGTGAGCGAGTGACAGTGAGAGTATGCTAGAGAGAGAAATACTGGGAGAAGAGAAAAAGAGTTTGTGTAGGAGGAGATAAAGTGTGTGTGTGAGAGAGAGTGTGTGAGGGCGTGTGAGAGAGAGCTTGAGAAGGAAATTTAGGGAGAGAGATTAGTTTAGAGAAAGAAAATTAGATTGAGAGAGAGAGTTTGAGATAGATTGCGTTTGAGAGAGAGAGAAAGCGATCAAGAAATAGGACGTTCGAGAGAGAGAAACCGTTTGAGAGAGAGTATAATAAAGATAATGTGAGGGTAAGTGTGTGATAAAGAGTGTATGTGAGGGTAAGTGTGTGATAAAGAGTGTATGTGAGGGTAGCTAGTGTGTTAGAGATAATGAGAAAATAATATAATAGAAAGAGTTTTTTATAGAGTGAGTGTGTGTGTGGAGAGAGTGAGAGAATCTGAGAGAGTGAATGCGAACATATAGATGTGGTACTCAAACATTACGGTACTTTGAAATATCATTCCCTAAAAATTAAATACCAACATAGAAACATAACTGAACTAATTGTATTTGTAAGAATGTGAAAATATAGATGGGGTGCGCAAAACATTACTTTTAGATATAAAATCCTCATAATTAAGTGGTAAAATGAAAACGTAGCTTAGCTTATTTAGGTATACTATTTGCATTGTGTTACTATTTTTGTTAAATTAACATCAAAACCCATTATTTGAATAATATTAACACCAAAACTAATTGTTTGAAAAAACAAACAAAAAACAACACCAAAACTCATACGTATATGGTTAAAATGGCTATTTATTTTTTAACCTTATTCAAGATCATTTAATCATTTTTGGGCTTATAATACATACCAAAACATATTTAAACATCATTTTATCATGCGCGTAAAAACTTAGACAATATTTTCGCTGACTTAACAACTTAACCTTTTAATTTTCAAATCATGCTCAATATTATTTATTTAAATGTGAATTAACGATAACATCATTCCAATAAAAATAAATATTTCCCCAGTTTAGGAATATCAATTTAGATGTGTTATTATTATTATTAGCACCGCGTCTTACTACCCGTTCGGGTTATACGCAATTACGCTAATGTGTAATGGTAGGGTG